>BOPP01000053.1:1851695-1864142 GCA_017312745.1 Gryllus bimaculatus | reverse complement strand
TAGTATTAAACGATGGCATGTAGTTTCTTGTGGTCCGCTATAGGTGGCTAGCCAGCTTCAGAGAGGTAACAGCGATAGTATGTACAGATGAGATCTACCGTATTGTGCCCCTTCTCGCGTGTCTTTCTCGCGTTTTAACTGTCACTGAGTGCACATATATTTCGGGTAGCTCTAAAGGGCGCTTTGACGTGACGTGGGTTGCATATCTCTAATTTTTCCTACATTGTTATCTGCGATGAAGTATTTTTAGTCTTAAATTTGTTTGAAATAGAACGAGGGGGGATTCCATTTTCTATAGAATCGAATTACACAGCGCGAATTTGTGCCAATGTTTTCTTAAAAATGCTACAAAACCATAATCTTTTCTGAGGGGTCGTCCACAAATCACGTAACGCTAAAGCGAGGAGGTGGATCTGAGGTAGCGTTGCATTGCATTACATTGAGACATGGAGTATTAGCTAAATGTGTTGTAATATTGAATTTTTTTTACATTTTTCAATATTTACTCAAATAATTCCTTTTTTGAGTCCTGTACTAACACATTAAAACACTAATTAATTTGTTTTAAAACCATAAGTGAAGTAAAGTTATTAGCTGCAACTTATTACAATAAATGGAAATACTTTTTCAACATTTTTTTAAAATCTATAAGATTGCGAAGAAACTATTCGAAACTGATATGAAGTATACTCTAGAATCCATGTAAATTGGCGCTGTAGGCTCTCGCTCTTACATCATCACGACGGCGTGTGTGCGTAGCTTGTGCTCAACAATTTCTCGCCTAAACATTTTTCTTTCACTCACAATTTGCCCCAATCTTAGTGTTAGGTGCAGCCGGCATCGCCAACGCATTTCTACTTTAACTCCCATTAATTATTTTAATATACAACCCAAGTAAAATAAATACAAATTGTTTTTACGGTGTTACAACTTATTTTTACTTCTTGCATTTACAAGGAGGTTGCATTACGGGTGCGTTACAAGGGGGGGGAGAGGGTATTGAAATTATTCTGAATTAGCTTAACGTAATTTATGGACTGCCCCTTAATACGTAATATACAGAGAAAGAACTTATAATTCTCTATACTGCTCTGATTACACAGGAATACAATGGTTCTAACACGGTAGATAATTAATCAAAATTGTATAGCTTGCAGTAAGAGCCACAAATAATCGCACCCACTGTATAAAAAATATGAATACACGAACTCCTTTGCACTGAAGGTATTGGAGAATTGAGCATGCAGAATTCTCCTGAAATTCTCTTCGCTTCGTTCAGGCCAGCAGACGACTTTTCTTGACAGGCCCTAAAAAGTTGAGCGTCGCCGAAGACCGCAGCGTTCTGTGAAGTGTATTCTTCCGCCAGCCCTATGAGTCCAGCGCCAGCTGTTAATGCCTCAAAGTGTCAATTCAGAGCAGTTAAGAGGTTAGGGATAATTTTTCCGAGTGATTAACATAGTTCCGATATCGTTTCTAAAAATAATATTTGAAGAATTGATATCATCATGTCAAAAGCAGATGAGAAAACGTATACACGTGAGTTATGACATTGAGCGTATGTAACGGACCGGCCATAAATACCGAATTTTTACAGAATCCGTTTTGTTTACTTTCGTAATGCTTATTAAACTTTCAATAGACTATTTTTTAATTATAGAATTATGCAGTTTTAATTTTTTCTGGTACTTCATGAGCAGCTAAGCAAGAGCATTGATTTCATGCAAACATAATAGGGAATGTAACAGCTCCAGAACAAATTAGCCAACTTTTGTGAGTGCGAATAGTTTCTACGTGTCATTTACCAACCACGCACCGAATTTAGTTGCGGAACAGTGAGCGTCAATAAACCCTCACACTATTCAATAAATCATAGCGGTTGATGTCTCGTAAGCTGTGCATCAGCGCACGCCTCTCACTCTACCGTAGCACTTCTTGCGTCAGCGCACTGTTTCCACGTGCCGGACTCGGAACCAGTCGACAAAATGACATTTGTTGATCGCGATAGACGTTCTGTCGGTGTGGTAGTCACACTATCGTCGACCTTCATATCAATCACTTGTTCTGTATTGTCATCCGACGATGTCGGGTCATGGTTCGTTGACAATTGAGCAGCCGTCGGGTGCCATACATCTGATAAGCTATTTACTCTTGTTCCGATTTCGGCTTTCCTTTCCGCCTCTGCGCTTCTGCTCAGCTCCGGGCTCTTTGCATTCCTTTCAATGCGAGATTTACCCTAACGGGAGTTGGTTAAAATTCCTAGCATTTGTAGGTAGGTGAATATTTTGAATTAATTTAAAATTTTCAAATGATGCTGAATTGTATTCCGGCGATAATTTTTATTACTTTAGGTTATAATAATGTCACACTATACCTTCAAAACGTTTCTTGAATCAACTAGCTCAACGAGTTTTACCCGCTTCATTAATATTATTTTTTAGACGAAACTCATTCGTAACCATCGTGCGCATGCGCCTGCCTACACATGTGTATTGACGTCACAGGTGAACTACGTCCTTCTCGACAAACACTTACAAGCATTATCTGTTACAGGCTCAATCACTGCTGAAGATTTGGTAGACTCGTAGGTGTTGCAGAGATTGAATCTTTCGGTATTTTGCCACACAAAGTTTGTCCGACCACTTCTATGTCGCGCGCTAGACCGTTTTCACGTCAATATATAAGCGGATAACTCCAAAATAACATTTATGGGACTGGAAGATGAAGAATAGGACAAGGAAATCTAAGAACTTGATAGTTAACAGAAACTGTAAAAAATAGGAAGCTACAGTTGAGCAGGGGTGAGCGGCGAAGAATAGCAGTAAGGAGGGAGATTGTGAGGGAGTATATTATTTAATTGGGGCTGGAAGTCAAGATACGGCACTATATTTGGTAATTTCAGGAGAAGAAGGATTGAAAGGGATAGAGAGTTTGAAAGTCATTTTACGATTATTTTGGAATGGGTAAATTTAAGATAAAAGTGATGATAGAGTAACACAAGAGGCAATCTGAGAGAGGAATTTTCAGAGAAAAAGGTGGAAAGTTATAAAAAATAATTCAAGGAAAAAACGATGAAATGATCCTTGAGAAGGCACTTAGGAAGACGAAGAAATTGCAGAGGTGACATTGGCTGAATGGCTAAGACCTGAGGGAATGGATAAGAAAGGACATCGATGGGCGAAGGCGGAGAGGGAATATACAGATAAGAAAGATAATTAATAGCGATGTATACAAGATGGAGAAGTGGGTAAGTAGATCACCAAGAATTAAAAGAAGGAACGAAATCATGTAAATGTAAAAAGGGGAGAATAATAGACGAACGAGTAAGGTAAAGAGTGTGACAATAGGAGCACATGTATGAAGAAAGAAAACAGATAAAGAGAGACAGGCAGTATATGGGCAGGAATAAATGTAAATTGTTGGAGAACTTATTGCATGAGGTGGTATTAGAAGCAGAGAAATTTTAAGGAAGAGATAGGAAGTCGGATGACATGGAAGATTGTGGAATAGAGAAGATGAAGAAATCAGTAGATGAAATTGAAAAGAGATAAAGCAAGATAAATTAATAAAATATGCAATTAGATGTAGATTTATGAGGTGGAAGTGAAGTGGGAGATATTGAGACAATATTAGATAAAATATGGCAAGGTGAGGGATTTTCAAACTATTAGAAAGAGGGCAAAATATTACCGGTGTACCGGTGTATGAAGGAAAAAATGAAGCAACTGACAGATGTAGAAGTATCATACCAATGTAACGTTTGTATAAAATGTAGACTGATGTATTGAAATATTGGTTATTTAAGGAATTACATAGAAAATATGTGGTTAAGGGGAACCAGAGAGGCTTCCAGAACGGCGGAGGTTAACAAGGGGAGTCAGGGACATCTATGTCTTTTATTTCTTAATGGGAGGGGGGATCCTCAAAGGGAAGGGTGAGAAACATGTGTTGGGTTTTTTGATTAGAAGCTGCATTTGACAAAATATCCAGAAAGAAATTGTGGGAGAATATGGATAAAATACGTGTAAGTGGGAGTTTGTTTGATCCCTAGCATATGCGGAATATATTGTGTTTATGGCAAAAGATGTGACAGATATGCAGAAAAAATGGGGATGGTTTAAAAGGCAATGGAATGGGTCTACCGTGAAACAAATTAAGTAATATAAGTATTTAGAATAAATAATAATAAAATATGAATATATTATAAAATAAAAATTATATAATATAAAAAATTTAAGAATCTATATTAATAAATTCCTCTATATTATAATATATTAGTATATAAATATGTTATATTTATGATAGAGGGATAAACCTGAAACACGAGGAGCAGATCAAATAATACGTGTACAATATTCCTATTGTAACATCTTATAACAATATTTGGTTATCAAACGGCCTAGGGCATCATTATATAAAAGAACCACGCATGTTTACATTTCAATGCAACTCACATCTGCAGCCCCGGTCCTCGGAGAGCTGTAAATATAACAAGTGTTATAATATATCAAGTATATTGAAAAAATACTTCAATATAATCGTAGACAATGAATAGTGACATATCTAACTAGTGGTGCTACAGAATGGCACAGGCTTTCTCGTACTAGTTAGTTTTCTAATGTCTGGTCTGGGCTACCTTTTCGATATTGCTCCATACTCCTGCCAGTTAACATTTATCGCCGCCCAACGTACAAATTATCAATTTTTTGATTTCCTAATAGAAGAACACAAATATAATATTAAAAATAGTATAGAGTGTAAAAGCTCGTGGCAATTGTGGTTGAAAAATTTGGAGCCGTTGTAAAGAAAATGGAGTTTAAGCGTTACTGTAAATGCGGAATTTGAAACTTTTTTCACAGGAATCTTTTGAGATTTAAAAAAATAAATAGTTCGAGTCATTGGAAGTCATTTCAAGCACTGCAACTCACAAATGCAATAATGAATACAAATCGCTGAAAATGTTCGTATTACAGGAGTGAGAGACCTTTCTAAAAAATTAATTTTTTTGTAATTTTAAAAAACAATAAAATAATATACCAAAAATGAATTGTTTGTCATCTAAAATAGTGGAGTTCACACTATCCGTGCGAAAAGTTTGAAGAAACCATTTGGAGCCGTTTTTTGAGAAAATAGCTCCAAATTTGAGCGTTTCTGAAAATGCGGAATTTTAATAATGATTTATATAAATAAAAATGATATTATTTTCAAGCTTCCAAATCCAACGCAGGCAGGTGGAGCAGTTCGTTTGCAATACTATTTGTTATTTAGTATTGATCTACCTCACTACAGTATTGAATAGTTGTTTTTTTTTAAATTCTGTATTACTCAATAGGCTTTTTTTCTTTTATATGTCATGGAATTATATTTTATTTCAACTTTAATTTAGAGAGTTTAATTATTTTAAAGCTAGCTTCAGGTTTACACGGTTTGTATTTTCATGTGGTTTGTGTATTTTTTCACGGTTTCTGGAATCATTATTATTGGTGTGCATCATACATGCATATTACATTGTTAAAAATTAGTTTCATTAATAAAATAAGTTCCAATTAAATTATTATTATAATTTGTGTGAATTGCTGAAAGGTACAACTAACCCTGGTCAGCGGTACATAGTGTTATACCTATGACCATTTTTTTCTTTCAAAAATGAATTTCATCAGAGTTTAAAATTAATTTGAGATCATGAGAAAATAATGTTTTAAAGACAGCATTTATATGCCTATTTTAAAACCTTAAACAATTTAATAAATATAAAACTGAAAGGGAAAAAATTAAGTATGAAAAGTGGTCAAAGGTACACAACCTTCCCCTACTCATAAATGCAATAATATGAACAAATCGCTACTAGTGTAAATATTAACGACGTGAGAAACAAGTAAAAAAATGATTTTTGTCATTTTCAGAGAAAAAAATTGAGCAATATGGAGTGTATGTCATCTTGTAGAGTATATATAGCCTTATAAAGTACATTCCTACCAATATTTTATAGAAAACATTTGGAGGAGTTTTTGAGGCAATCTTGTTTTTTTATTGCATGCAATATTGCGCGAAAAATACTCAAAATTTTAAAAGAATGTACATGATCTTAATGAAAGAACTGACTATTGAGGAAAAAATTTACTTGCAAGAAAAAAAACATTTTTTTCAATTTTGTAATAGTAGGAATAAGCCCTAATAAATATTCAAACTTTTAAACATTTCCAAAATTTAGAGTTAACAGTGAAAAACGAACCTATGCCGTATTTATGTGTATTTTACTCTATTCTTTCAAAAAAAGTTAAAGAAAAAATTAGGAGCAATTTTTGGGAAAGTTCTAAAAATGTCCCTGGGGCATGATGTAAAGTACTCCTAATTTTAAAAAATGTTTTTCAAAATCGCAAAGTTTCAAGTCGAACCATATCACCCATTCAGGGCAAATATCCATTTTGTAAAAAATCCTAAGTATTGTTTACGCGTCAGTGGTGTTCAAAACAGTCAGTCAGTCAGACAGACAGACAGACAAACAGACAGACAAACAGACAGACAGACAAACAGACAGACAAACAGACAGACAGACAGACAAACAGACAGACAGACAAACAGACAGACAAACAGGCAGACAAACAGACAGACAAACAGACAGACGAACAGGCAGACAAACAGACAGACAGACAAACAGACAGACAAACAGACAGACGAACAGACAGACGGACGGACAAACAAACAGAGAGACGAACGAACGTTTTGGAAAAAACAACAATACTGTTTTGATATCAACGGATCACTATTCGTGAAAAATGACTACGTAACGCGTTAGGAGTAATTTACTGCATATTAGAACAATATTTATCCACCTTTCTGTCTCAGGGCCTCACAATACAAGTTTTTCTGTCAAAAAAAAAAACATTTTTTCACCACTCCATTACTTAACTTTCTCTATACTTCATACATTCCTCCTCATTTACGCACTATACGAAAACGAAAAAATATATCATTTTGCAGGAAGACAGTTTTTATTTAAACCTTGCCATTTAATTTTTCGGCCGCAGACAAAATATTGAACTTTATATACAGGCTGACTAAGACATAATGAGTTTAATTTCGTAAATTGTGTGACACGATCAACGGAAACGTGTATTACCACAGATAATACACGATTGATTTTTATCGTGGATAAACTTGATCTTTAATAGGCCGTGTCTAATCCGGAAATTAACACAAAAGATTTTTTGACTTACATCACTTTTCTTGGGCGCTGACAACATGCGAAAGGACCGAAAAATACATTTTTCACAAATAATATCATTACAAATATTAATCAATATTCTTACAATGACATGAATTTCACAATTTTGCACGACACGAGCAGCAAAAATGCCCATTTAACCTATGACTAATTTGTCTCCTGCTTGAACTTGCTCTCGGAAGCCAAGTTCATTCCGGAAGCTAACAAAAAAATTACGATTTTTGACGTATCGCAGTCTTTGTTAGGCATCGACAATTTGTGAAATGTTCGAAAATAAATTTTCTTGATTAATATCATTACAAAAATTTATTTCTCAATAAATTTTCATACAATGACTTAATTTTCGCAATTTACACGACACGAGCAGCTAAAATGTTTACCAACACGGTTAACACCAGATTGATTTGTGTCCCGGGGGCCGTGTCTATTCAGGAAGTTTGGCGTCGGGTTTCGACCCAGACCTTGGCAGCGGGCCCGTCCCGCTGCCGCGTGCGTGCTGCACTCACCTCGTGCGCAGCCAGCGGCGGTGGGTGAGTGGGTGAGCGCGTGCGTCCGTGAGCGACGGGAGGGCCGTCGGGGACGTGCGGCAGCGGCGCCCGCGGCGGAGGAACTAACTGCCTCTGGCGTCGCGGCGCCGTCCGCCCCTTGCCCCCCTCTCCCAACCTCGCCACGCCGCGATGGCGCCCGGCGGCCTCCGCGCCGACGCACACTGGGGCCAAGCCCCGAACGGATGGCCGAATTCCAAACAAAAATGTCGTGATTCACTAGTGTTTACGGACGAGTCAACTGCAACGGTCACTTGTAGGGATCGGAATTTTATGCAATATTAAATGTCAAAATATTCCTTAAAATGTGCAGTAAAAACTTGATAAATATGCAAAACAATATGCAGGAAAAACGTACAATATCCCAAAATATAGACTTGAAATAAGTGAAATTATGTAAACATTGTATCTAAGGAACCAAAATACCTATTTAAATAAATAGAAATTTCGTGAACTTCGTTTTAAGCTGGCGAACCAACAGATTGCAACTCATCGCAAGATCAAGGAAAAATGAGGAAGAGAAGTTTCATTCAAAATTCAATAACGTTTTCATCATTCATGCCCAGGAACTAGGTTACTTTGCCGTACGCATAACGCAAATAAGTCATGGCATACAGTATTCGGTATTGCAAAGTAAACAATATACTGAAGTGATATCGATCAACATGGCTTTCGCCTCGCGTCTTGAGAACTATCCTCAGAGCACGTATTCGTGTCCTTGAATTTATACTAATAATAATGTACACAACTTGCACGAAAATGTATTTGGAGTATTCATTTAAAAAAGTCAAAATGTCATTTGTACGCCAAAGGCTCACTTTTTGTTCTAGTTACATTAATAACTTTTTTGCCAAAGTTTTGGGATTTGGTCCCAGTGTACGCCGCGCCTCTTCGTCTTCCCCCGCTGCCGCCATCGCCGTCGCCGTCGCCTTCCCTGACGTCTCCAATTTTAAGCGTGCAGCCACTAAGTTTCAGATTAAGTTGAACTACCATTAGTTTCATAACTACTTCATATCTTCTCTTGTGATGTTTTGAACTGCCCCTGTTTTTACGTTATTCCCTAGGACATAAATGTAGATTATAAAGGAATATATAAATATATATTTCTAAAATTTCTAAATATTTATATTCCGAAACCTTTTCCACATTAGACCCTTTCTTTTCCTTTTAAAACCACCCCCACATTTTCTGCACATCAACATCTTACTTGTCTGCATCGAATGTCATCTTTCTAACATCCAATATTTTTTCTTGTGTTTTTGATGGTATTTTTGCCCTATTTGTAGCTATAATCGCAATATAAATCGCATCCTCGTACATGAGGGACCAAACAAACTTAAAAAGCTTCTGAGTGACATATTAAGTTGACTTGCCATTAGGTAACATCACAGTTGTAATTGTAAATTATTTGTTTATAATTAATTCAGCAAATGTTCTTGTAGGAATAATTCTGAATAAGGAGAAGGTAAAGTTAACTAGTGGTGCTAACAACAACATATTTTCTCATTCTCGCAGAGTCTGAGTACATTTAGAGCGATTGGGAAATTTCATTTTTTCAGAAAATCACGTGAACAGTGCAGGTGCTATCATTGACAGACGATTTGCAGTTGATCATTTTTTTCGGTCATATCAAGGTCCTATTAAACGTAGATTCTATTTACCCAACATGGTAAAGGAAGTAATTAGCTACACATCGAAGCAAGATTTATCCGGTGTTTCACAATCCGATGTCTCACAATCCGAGATTTTGTATGGAAAAGGCGTCGATTTCTGCTGAAGCATTACAGTACTTTCTCTGTACTACTTCGCAGACTAGACGAAGCTCAGAAATATCGAATTATTTAGAGGGATATTTTGTGACGTTGGAAGTGGAGAAGGAGCAATTGTGAGAGCAGAAATAAGAGAAAAACCAGGAAGAGAATGTAGGAAGAATGTAGACGTTAGGTACATGATAAATAAGTTAAAGGAACTATCTAAATTGAGTATTTTTTCTCGCTTTTCAATTGACTGATGATTTTGAAATTTTTCTGTGGTTTAAGGGCACTTTTATATTTTATACATTATTTACTAGTTTGTGATATGGGCAAGAGAAAAAAAAGAATGATAATGTTGGTGAAGTTTGCAAAATTGATAGCTCAAATACGTATAGGAATGTTTAAAAACCTAATATAAAAACCATTGTAAAAATGTGCAATATTAAATGTTTAAACTACCTTGAAATTTTCAATTAAATTGGTTGATTGGTTTCTGAGAAAAAGTTATTTATGTAGCTGCAGATGTACTTTGTGGGAAAAGAAGAAAAACAAGAATTTTAGGTTCTACTTTCCTTTGTTACATTCAATTGTTGCGTTGTTCAAGGGTTACAATGTTGATGGTAACATACCCATCAATAAATAAAATTCACTAATTTAAAAAAAATTCCATCCGTTACAGAGCTCCAAATAAATTTAAAAATTTGTAAAAATTTTTTGAAAACTCAAAGAAGCAAAATATGTATATTTCCTGACAGAGGAAAAACAAAGCTATAGAATAGAAGAAAAAAAACAATTTTGCAGAAAAAAAATTTAACTCATATATATATATATATATATATATGCGTGTGTGTGTCGAAATAGCTGTAATGTAATCCAACATACATTAATCATTAATCATTAATAAACACAAAACGTATTAAAAATGACGTTTATGCGTTTCTTGTTCAGAAAATCAGAAATAGAATCGACAAAAGAGAAAATTTCAGAGTTTATGATTTTGACTGAACATTATTGTTAGTGAATTAAATTCGTTTTGTCCCATAGTAGCTGTACAGTGTGTAATACTTAGTTTAAAAAATAGAAAAGTAACCTCAACGTGTCACACAAACTTCAATGTTTGTACTCAAACACGCCAAAAGTCGGATATATTAAAAGAGGCCATTACAATCAGCCAATCAGAATGCTGTGACGGAATTTGGCGTGACAGATTTTGTCATGCACTTGTCAAGGTCATAACGTATTATATGAGAATGAACATGTCGGTTTTAGATTAAATGTTTTTAAATCAAATAGCATTTGGAATAGGATTTGTCATGAAATCTACCAAATACAAATTAAGCAGTCTTTTTGATGAAAGTACAGTATATATCTACAGAAAAAGGCTTGAAACTAAACTATTGGTTAAACACAGGCCAATAGAAAAAGAATATGAACACTTAAAAGAGTGTATTCACCAAGCCGCAGACGAGGCTTTAGGTACTTGTAAATTAAAGTCGAAACAGTATTGGTGGGACACAAGTGTAGAAGAAAAGATTAAGAGGAAAAGAGAACTGCATTTAAAATAGCTTAGTGACAAAAAAACGAAACTAATTTACAGTACAAAGCAATAAGTAGAGAAGTAAAACAAGAAGTATTATCAAGGAAGACTATATTATGGCTGGATAAATGCGATTATATAGAACAATTCATAGTTGGAGCACGGAGCTCAGAAGTCTGGAAAGTAATTAAATCTATTAAATAGAATGAGAAAAACAATATCGCATTATCCAAAACTGGAATCAATAAATCGAAAGAGTATTTCGAAAGATTGCTTCTAGAAAACAGAAACTTCCAAACACACAAGGAAGTAAAATTTGAGCAAAGGGTAGATCTGACATTTAAAGATTTACGAAAAAGCACTTAAGACAATGAAATCGAATAAGGACAGCTGGTCCGGCGAGATATACGGCAGAAATTACTGAAATATGGTCCCTATAAACTGCACCAAATGCCAAACACATGTTTTCAAGGTGCATGAATGGAGAAAATCCTCCTCAGGAGTGGCGAACTCGTTACCTAAACACAATCCATAAGAAAGATCTAGAGACAATGAAACAACTACAGAGGGAATAGCGCAGTTATTGATTCTATACGTAGACTGAGTATAGCAAAGATAATACGAAATAAAATAGAAGAAGAAATGAAAAGGAAAATAGGAGAGGACGATGTGGTTTTACTGCGGCGGGTCGGTCATAGACAATATATTGTACATAAACAACTTATAGAAAAGAAGACAAGGAGAGGGTAGGGAAGTTCTCTGGTTTCACTGATCTTTCAGAAGCGATGACAATGGGCCGGTTGCTTAGATGTGGGAAGAAATAGGATGGACTTAAATCAGTTAAAACTTAATTGGAGGCCACACAGAATCTATATACTTAAGAAAATCACTCTCACATATAGATCTCAACCAAGGCTCTCCGGATCTATTCCAGTCAAGCAAAAGGTCTTCGTCAGGGTTTGCTGTCTTTCCTCGCAACACTGTTTAAAATATATCTGCAGTCAAATTTTACAGCAGTGGGAGAAACAAATGCCAGAGTAAAGTGGAAATGACTTATCGGAGAGGATAAGTTGTTTACGTTATATTTTTGCCCGATGACCAGGTAAGTAATTGCAGAGAATGCAGACGATTTTGAGTTTTCATCATCCGTAAACCAATGAACATTATTTTAAAAGCAGGGACAAATATTAATATGACAATCTGAATAATTGCAGTTGGTAAAACATGAAATAGAAGCTTTTCTTGTGGGAAATGGGAGAAAAATGGAAAGGGCGTAAACAAATATAATACCTGGTGTGACTTTGTTAACAATAAGGGAAATGCCATGACGAAATTGAGAGGGACGAATAAGCTTGGGAGAAGACGTGAACGAATGTATAAACTCTGTCT
>BOPP01000053.1:1823905-1841838 GCA_017312745.1 Gryllus bimaculatus | reverse complement strand
TATATATATATATATATATACCCTCGCTGGGCTTCAGCTGAAACCCCTAAGCGCGACTCTCCAGCCGACGTATATAAAAAATCCTCCCCGTCTACGGAGTTATCCTTAATAAATCCCTTCGGAAATACAGAGTCTATTTGACCTACGTTTCAAATTACATTAACGAAAATCACAATTGTAATTTAATATTACTAACTACTTTGAACTATCATCCTGCATAATGCTAATCCATCAGCACTAATCATCATTTATCCACTTCAATACTATTTACAAATAACCCCAGAAAACATTCACATCGCATCAATTGCTTACATGACTCCAGGTTGCAAGACCAGGCGGAAATTATGAGGGAATATTTTAACCTTCCCACAGAATGGCGGTTTTCTAAGCTTACTTCCCTTGTATTACATCTCATGTACTCGGGTCTGAAATGCGTCCGGCATTCATTGCAGAGTTCCCGGGAGTTATTGGAGCTCGGATATTTTCCGCAAAATTTGTGTCAGAACTTGGTTAAACTTCCAGGTCATTCAAAAGACTACGCAAAAAAACAAACAAATAAACCGCAATTCCTTTGGACCGCAAGACGGTGAACATTCAAAAGACTCCCAGGTCATTCAAAAATTGTATTTTCTGGTACAGCCCACATTTTGCGGGAAGTGTTGTAGATACACCGAAGTCCCTAGATCTGCTTCTTAGGATGCTGGTTGCAACCTGGAATAGTCTTTATAATCAATCGACTTATAACGTCTTTAATTGAGAATTAGTAGAATACTAATACTAATAATAATAATAATAATAATAATAATAATAATAATAATAATAATAATAATAATACCGAGCCAAGTGGCTCTCTGCATAGGATTCGCAATCGAGAGGTTCCAGTTCGATCCCCGGACCAGCTTTCTAGCCGGGTGTTCGTGCTTTTCCTCTGTCATAAGGGGAGTGCTGGGATGTTACCAAAAGCCCACGAGCATGTCCCACTACCTCACCTAACACCTCCTACAAGTCATTTCC
Source organism: Gryllus bimaculatus (assembly GCA_017312745.1). NCBI lineage: Eukaryota > Metazoa > Arthropoda > Insecta > Orthoptera > Gryllidae > Gryllus > Gryllus bimaculatus. Next base: position 1,840,824 of record BOPP01000053.1, on the reverse strand, counting down.
CCTCTCATCATCACTAACCTGCAGATTTTTGCCTATTTGCCTATTTTTCCCCCCTTCAATGGATAATGCATTATGTTATTAATTTTGATTTATTATATGTTAGGAAATTATCCTTAATTTTGTTTAATTGTACGTTGTTGTTTTTTTGTTTTTAACCAGCAGATTGCAGAGAAATCTGCTGGTTACTGCCGAGTCCTGGTTACTGCCGATCTGCCTGAAAACTGCCGATAAATCAAAGTTCCCTTTTTTACTGTCACCATAGTGCGTGCATTTCATATTATGAAACATGCAAAATCGTGGGTATTTTTTTTTTCGAATTTGTAAACAAACGTTTCCAGATTTTTCCTTAGAATTTTTTTCCTCGTATGTATGAAAAGATGGTTTAAAAATTGGTGGCGGTTCCATTTTTCACGAACAGTAGTTAGGTGTTTGAAAATTGCTGAAAGTTAACATAACAAAAGTACAAAATGGAGTAGAGATATGTTTTTCGTATATGAAATATGATAAAAAAATAGGTTAAAAAAGGCTATGTATAATTTTTTCATGGGTTGTTTTTCCGTAATTTCTGCTTAAAGTCTTGAAAATTTTTAAAATGCTCAAAAATCACTACAAATGTTTGCTTTCGTTTTTTCACAGTTAGAAGAAGGGACACTTAATGGTATAGATTTAATTTTAGTTAAACTAAAAGATTTTTTTTTAATTGCAAAATTTTATTTTTGTTTATCCTAGTTTTAAAGAAAACACAAAATCAATTATTTTGACAACTGTTACCGCCAAATGTCGGAGTCATTTATTTCCCCCTCACGATTCAGAGGAGTGTCGTCGCCACTCCTCTCATTATCCACAACATAACATATCATACGAACACATATGTATATACACTTCCCAAAAGATTCAAAATGATTTGTATGTATATTAAATAAGAGCGCTACAAGCCACTCTTTCTAACATATATAATCAAATAAAAAATTAAATGTAAAAAGTACAAAAATAAATACAAGGCGAATTGAAAAAACATAATATGTTCTTGGCTTGCGCTGTAGCTTGTAACTGCCCTATACAAGCAAAGAAAATTTAGAATACCGCAACTGCGAGCTTATCGCAGGAAGTGGAATTGTTTTCACCAAAAACGGCTCTGCTTCAAGGACAAAGTTTAAATCGGATTAATGAGCTACTTATGAATATGGAAGATCACGTGTCCGCCCAATCAGCAACAATTAGAGGGCAAATTAGGTTCGCAGTACGATTTTTTCACTTTCCCACCTTACCATGTACTTACGTAGTAAATAGAAAAATTGTAATGCTGCAGCAGAAAGTGGCGGGTTTTGTAGGGCCGTGATATCGAAGAAGTGAATAAATCTTGTTTTTATGTAGTAAATTACTTCCTGTAACTTGTAGTCAGAATCCACCTGATACCAAAATAAATGGTTGTCTGTCTGACCATCCGTTTGTCCGTCCGGGATCAAGACTAGGGTCTAAACTGTTCAGACTTCTCCTAAATTGATACGCCCAGGTCGATCTGGCCGCACTTGACAAAATTAAATTTAAAAATTGAAGCCACTATTTTTTCATCTAATTTCACTTGGCTATCACTCAATTAAAATGTTTGGATATTGATACGCCGGATTTTTTGAAGCATCTGTAACAACTGACTGCGACAAAAAGCTAATTTCTACTTCATTTTCATGATCCAAAGTTTGCCCTTCATTGCGCAACAATGATTTTGTTGATTTAATCAAATTTGATCATTGTTGATGTAACTAAAAATAATGAAAGTAAATAATAATTATGTTTACGAGACTATGGCAGAATATGTAAGCTTTCAAATCATCCAAGAAATGTGTTCATTGAAGTTCAACACTCATGTTATTCTCGCAATGTGATATTGGCTATAAATGCAACACTGTCGTGACTATTACTGAACCAGAAGTCCTAGACACTTGGAAGCATCCGGTAGGAGCTCCAGCTTTGACAAGACGTCATCAAGCGAAACGTGAGTGACTAACACCTCCCTTCATCTGCAAATGGACTCGCGAAACAATGAGGCATTTACTTTCCTTAGCATTTGCTTGCGATGTCACGTGCGCACACGTGCTTTGCATAAACCCAAGCGCCCAGCGAGAGGAAAAGAAGGGAGGGGGAGAACGAGAAAAGGTGAAGACAGGAGAAGATAGAGAAAAGGAAGAGAAAGAAAAAGAGGGAGAGAGAAGAAGAGGAAAGAGGGGAGAGAAGGAAAGGAGAGAAAATGACAGGGGGAGAGAAGAAGAGAGGGGGAGGGTCAGAGATACATAGGAGAGATGATTAAAGAGAGAAAGAGGTACAAAGAGATACATAGGAAGGCAAAAAAGAAATAGGAGAGAGAGAGAGAGAGAGAGGCAGAATGAAATGAGAAGCTAAAATCCAGGAGGGACAGGCACAAGGAGAGGGAGAAGGGAGAAGAGAAATAGAGAAGGGAGGTAGAAGAATACAGACGAACCATCTAGTAGTGAAGCACCTGTATTCATGGTAACCGTTTTGTCTTCTTAGGGCTTTTTCCAGCCGACCTCCAGTTACCTTTTGCATCCCGAGGGACGCATATTCTACCATACACTAGACGTTAACACACTTTGCGGTCTCCTTGGATGTGTTGTCAGCAGAACGCGGGGCTCTGCTGACTGCGACAAAACATACATGAGAGGCAAGGGACGAACAACCATCCCTAAGGCGGGACTAATTTGGGACTTGTTTTGGTGGACACAATCACAACGGTTTCGAGTTTTCTCCATTTCAATTTGTTGGTCTTGGTGGAATACAAGGATGTTTCGCAATATAGAGGTTAGCATTTAATTTCAAGTGTCATTCACGATTATTTGTATGAAATTTGTAGCCTACTGTATTTACTTAACACAATAAGTAAAATATGTATTTTTTGTTATGTAATGTAATGATTTATTATGATTTGTTATTTAATGTCATATTTTTAAAGAATGTTCATGAATATTTGTATTCATTTCTTGAAAACAAATGGCCATTTAAATAATTTAGAAAGAAGGTTTTGCTCTAATTCCAAATTACCTGATGATACATTATTTGTTAAGTGCTTTTATCCGAAGAACTTATTTTTAAAAAGTGTGTACGATTTTTAATATACAAATATGTAATGGATGAAGAAGAGAAAATACAATCTAAAAGAAAATATACAAAAGGTCATGAAAAGGTAAAAAAAATGAAATGTTCAGGTCTGTATTGAATATTATTTAATATAAATTGTACAATAAAGGCAATGATTTATTTACTTATTTATTTTTTTCATTTCTGCCATTACCATATAATTGGATGACCCTCCTCAGTTATGACCTTATCCAAGAGCATTACAAAAATAATTACTATATTTGAGAAAAATTGCAGTAGAATGTAGCCTATCCATCTACTATACATCTATCCATTAACGTTCGCGAAGACGATTGAGTGAAATTAACTTTCATACGCTGCACTAGGTAGGCGGTTTTCTGTAGTTCTTTGCCATGCCACTTGGAGTGCTGCAAGCGACATTTTTTTCCGGATTTTAACATTCAGGAAGCACTTCTATCCTTTATTGTTCTGTGTATTATACTAGTACTTCAGCCATCACTTGATAAAATATTAAAGTTAGTAAAGAGTGAGAGGTTCGAAAAAAAAGCGCAATTTTCCTTTTAGGAAAACTCAAAGATTTAGATGAAAATGGCTTTCTGACATTTTTTTGCAAATGCAAAAGCTCAAAATATTTTCGGAGTCTTCCTGCAACTAAACTATTAAAGATACATTTTTCCCTAATGAAATCTGTTCCCTAATGATAGATTTTTAAATAAGGTCATTTGAGTACTTGATGCGTAATTTTGCGTGATAATACGGGCGAGAGTGTACGTGCTGATTTAGCACAACCAGTTTGATGATATAATAAATACTTAATTTCTACCACATAACGCAAAATTGCGCGAAAATAATAGTATTTTTTTTAAATGTGCATATGAAAAGATTTAAAGTTCTAACATTAAAGAATATATTTGTCTCGCACAAGGAATCTCTAGCTTCATTATGGAAGCTGTAAGATGGGTTCGAAAAAATAATCAAACTTTTGCAATTTTCAAAATTTCTGAAGTTTTAATGAAAATTGCGCCTATCACTGATTAAAAAGCTATCATGTGTATCAGAATCTATTCGGCAAAGAATGTAAAGAAAAATTGAGAGCTGATTTTGAGAAAGTGTTTTTTTACACATTTCACTGAGTTGTCCTAATAACGGAAATAATATGTATTTGCATTTTTAAACAAATTGCACTCGTGATTATTTAAAAGCATTATTTTAAAAAACAGAATTCATTAAGAAACTAATCTATGATTGCTGGAGGGCATTTCATTTTTTTTTAATTACTTGGCTCAAGCAAAGAAAATTAATAAAGGCTTTGAACCCATTTATTTTAATTTCGAAAAAGACATAGAAGGTAATGTGTCTCAAAAAAATAACAGATAATTTTAAAATTCGAATAATTCAACATCATTCAGACCAATCGGGAAATTTCCATTTTAATGAAAACCCTGTTTACGATATTGGCCCTAGTCTTGTTCACAGATAGATTTGAGAAAATATACTTTTCATCATCAAGGTTCCACAAAACGTATTTTCTATCGATACTTCCTGTTCCTATCCTAATCCTATCGACCCTTCTTACTGTAGCATTACTTAACTTCGTCTTTATATATAGACATAGAAAGTAACTACAGAATGGCACAGACTTTCCCGTATTAGTTTTCTCTTTCTTTTGGTCTCGGTTAGCTATTGGAATTTGCCACATGTTCTTGCCTGCTGACATCTATCGCTGCTCAAAGTACATTTTTTTGACATTTTATAAATTTTTCGATTTTTTAATTGCAGAGCGGAAATATTATTAAAGAACAGTAAAATATCGTCCTAAATGGCAATTGTCTTCTTAAAGTTTGGAGCCTTTTTTAAAAATCTTGCGTATATATTGTAATGCAAAAGCTCGGGATATGTCGGGCGCCAGGTTCAGTTCCTGTAACGAATGGATGGAAGTGAAGAGAGGTCAAAAATCAGTCCATTGAATCGTTTCTGACAAAATTGAATTTATTCCTGGCACCATGAGCTGCCAGGGAAGTTACAGGTCACTAGAGAGCGACACAGATTACTAGCTAAACTTACGTTACGAGCTCATAACCTTAACAGTTAATGAACAAATTTCTTAACACTAATATTAATGACTTATTTCTATATTAGAGCAAATGACTCATCTCTCAAGTGCCTGTTCCCGTAATTTTCTGTAATATCTGTTCAGGTATGTACTTGTAGAGATGCAGTTTCAATAATAGATAAAGTTACAGTTAAAATTATTTGATTTTGCCCACAGAACCCGTTTAAAGAAATGAAATTCATGCATATTTTAACTACAATACACAAGGCCTGAGCTCGGCCACTCTTAGTCTGTCGCCAAAATGTCCTGAAAGGGAGCCCCGCGTCATAACTACGGGAGATAGTTCGATTTCGGTTAAATACCGGATTATTCACCACTGGCTGGCGGTGGCTCCGTAGACCGGCCGGATGGCGGTCCTCATTCGAAGACGGCGGGCGGCCTCAGGTCACCGACCTCCCACTGGGTGTTCCTCCTCGGCTGGCAGCGTGTAGTGGCGACGGAGTCGTCAAATCGTGCGGACTCAGTCAGTTGAGGACACACCGGTACTGGCCGTAGTTTAGTGTGGGCTTAAATGGGCCCGATATGGCATTAGGCAGCGGATGCAAATCATCTTACGCGAAAGTTACGCAGGATCTTGCCATCTCCCGCCCAAGTTGCCTCCGCGGTAATTTTAAAAGTGCTTATTCGTGAATCTGCTTAAAAGTGCTTATTCGAGAATCTGAATTCTAGGTCTAGTTTCTCTGCACATCTCGCGTCCAAGTTACCTCCGCGGTAACTTTAAAAGTGCTTATTCGAGAATCTGAATTCCTAAGTCTAGTTTCTCTGCATATCTCGCGTCCAAGTTACCTCCGTTTTCCCTCCCAAAACGTTCAACCTGCAGATCTGCCCTTTCCTCACTGTGATGAGACGTCCCAGAGGCCTAAACTAAAAAGTGCGTTTAATTTGTGGTTCTCCAAATCCGGTTTTGATCGTTTACGAATTTCCAGGGAAAATTCTGCTCCCTTTCTACGCTCGGTCTCTCTCTCTCTCTCTCTGAGAGATCTCCAGAAGCTTCTCTCGCAGCTGTCCGAACACATGTTCGAGCGGTTGCGCTTTTTTTCTGGAGCCATAAATTTGTCAGCCGGGAGGCTGATCCGGCAAGCCAGCGCACTTGTTTGAGATGTAATAAGCCTCTTTGGGAATTTGGATTTCCTGGCGTGGGCGCGTGGCAAACAGGGGGGCGGGCCGGCGTCTATTGTTGGTCTTGAGTGCCCGGTGGCTCCGGGAAGGGAGCAGCGGGGGTAATATGAACGGGTCATCAATGTGTCCGCAACAAAGAGGTACCCTCATCAGCAGTCTGGTCGGGCAACTGTCAATGCGTGTCCGCGGCCTGGCGGTCCGTTAGGGCCCTTCGCAACAAAAGCCCCGTCCCGCGACCTACTTAACTGTGATGGGACCTATTTCGATATGAAATTATTATAATATTATTTGGTGACGCCACAATATACTGTGCATTCGAAATTTGAAGCTTTTTCACCACACAAATTGACATTTCGAAAAACTTCATTTGAAGTCATTTTAAGTACATTAACTCATACAGACAATAGCGTTTACAAATTGCTGGAAATGTGTATATTACCGGCGTGAGAGACATTTCAAAAAATTTACATTTGTGTAATTTTTGGAAAAAACAAAAAAAAATACACTGATATGAACTTGACGTCATGAACTTGACGTTAAAGAGTAGAATCAGTACTATCCGTTCGAAATGTTTGAAGAAAACATTTGGAGTCGTTTTTGAGAAAATGGCGTTTGAGCTTTCGGAAAATGCGGAATTTTAAGCTTGTTTTCACAGAAAATGGTAGAATTGTCGAGAAAATTTATGTGACATTATTGACAGCACGTGTACTCATAAACACACTAATGTAAACAAAATGCTGCTAATATAAATACTAACATCAGGAGAGACAAGTAAGAAAAAATACATTGTGATTTTTGAAAAAGAAAAAGGATAGAGAAATGTGGCGTTTATGATATCTTATAGAGTAGATTTAGCACTACTCCTGCTAAAAGTTCAAAGAAAAAAATTTTAGTCGTTTTTGAGAAAATCTTGTTTTTCGAATTTTTTAAAAGTGCATTTTGCACGCAATATTGCACGAAGACTACTAAAAATTTCAAAAAATGCAAATGACCTTAATGAATGAACTCAGTATGGAGAACAATTTTTTTTTGAAGGAGAAATCTCTATCGACAAAAATTCATACTTTTGATATTTTCGAAAATTCAGAGTTAACCGTGAAAATCGGACTTATGCCACGTTTATAAAAGTATGTTATTCTATTTTTACAAGAAATTTTTTAAAAAATTGAGCAGTTTTTGAGAAAGTTTGACTTGGCCGGAGGGGTTTCCTATAAAGTACCCGCAAATTTGAAGAATGTTTTTCAAAATCTCAAAGTTTTCACTCGAGCCAGTTTCTTCAATTTGGAAAAAATCCTACGCATGGTTTAAGCGCTAGTAGTGCAGCTACCAGACGGACGGTCAGATGGACGTTTTGCCATCAATGTTTTTTTCGGTATCAAGGGCCCACGAAACAGGAATTCTGGCCACACCACGTGTTAGTATTTTTTCTTTTCTTAATTTAGCAACTGAATTTATCAATTTTTTCGTTATCAGGGCTTGGCAATGTATTTTTTTGACCGAAAATCTGCCGTTTTTTCGCGCAGCATGACATAACTTTTTTATACTAGATATATTACTCTGAATATACATACGTATAGGAGAAAGTAAAACTCACAAAAAACAAAGGAAAATATTCACAGGAACATTGATCTGAAGAACCTTCATTTTAAATTTAGAGTATCGTGTTGTTAAAAGTAGAACTGAAAGACGAATTAGACAAGGTAGTTTAAATGCATGTTTAACATTGTGTTAAAAAAACGAAGTGATCCATTAAACAACATGTATTAACCAGTTAAAAATTACGTTTTCGTACAAAAGTTTTTCGAAGTGATCTCCTTCAGTTCCGACAGTCGATTCGATTCATTTAATCTTACATTCGTCAGCGCACTCTATTGAAAACTCTCGGAGTGTTCCATATTTATTCACATCTATTGTACATACGCTGCGTCAGGATGTTAACATCCGACCAAGGCGTTGCATAAACCAAGGATTTCAAATGCCTCCGCAGGAAAAGTCCATTAAATCCAAATCGAGAGATCTCACAAGCCATTCAACGAGTTCCTCGCGACCAATTAATCATCGTAGAAAATAATTATCCAAATGCTCGCGAACTATCCGGCTGAAGAGAGCTGCAGTACCATCATCGATAATCCACATTCTCTGGATGACGTCCAAGAGTAAATCATCAAGAATGGAACTCAATTTTGAAAATCTACAAAAAGTGTGTTCACTCACAGGGTAAGGGAAGCAATTGAAGCCAACATAATGATTATCAGTGCTGGTATCCCAAATGTTCTGAACAAACGTCTGCTGATGTTCTGTTGCCTTACATTAGGGTTTTTCGTGGGTCAAGGTGTTATTGTTACGATTATTGAAAATACCATCATGTCTAAATCCAGCCTCATAACATAAAAATGCATATTACAAACAATTACAATTAACACGGCACATTGAGCTAACATGCGACGGAAGGGAATTGATTCTTGACCTAAAATAAGTTTTTGCTGTTTTTAAACAGGAAATATTTCCAGATATATTTGATTTTACTTAGCGAGTTCAATTAGTTAGTTTAAGATAGCTCCCAATTCGTCCGACTATTTTTAATCAACATTAATGAGTGGAATTGTCTCTGACAAAGAAAAATTGAGAACTTATAAGGAGATTATAAAAAATCAGAAAAAAATAATTATTTGAATTTTAGAAAATACTGATAGAGTAGGCTACAGCTTAAAAGCTTTGGGAGGAAATGCTCATATAGAGTTGAAATTTGAAAAATCCGTTGCAGTTAGTTAAGATTATGAAACGTCGATGAACCGCCAATACCACAAAGATATAAAGCTTGAGATACAACTGTATCCGGGTAATTAATAGACGATGTAATCCATGCAATTATTACATTTCCATTCAGTTTAGGAGTGTTTGAATACCATTTCGATCTCTCTCAGTTTTCCAGCATATTCTAAACGATCCCTGCCTGAGATGTCTGGGTGATTTGCATTATTACTGGCAAAAATTATTTTTCTTCAGTTCTCTAATACAATGTTTCAAACTTGTACGTTCATTTTGGTATTGTTTTGTTTAAAAAACTAATATAATTATTTTGAAAGATATTTCATGGCTTTACTATGCATATTTACAGAATTTTGTAAACATGATTGCATTTGTGACTGAAGTTCTTAAAATGACTTCATATGAAGTTCTTCGGAATACTTTTCTGTGAAAAGAGGTTCAAATTTCGCATTTACTGTAGCGCTTAAACGCCAGTTTTTTAAAAACGTTTTTTAAAAAAGAAAATTGCCATTTAGGATGAGTCTTCACTGTTCTTTAATAATTTTAAAATAATATTTTGCTTCTACAATTGGGAAAGCAAAAAATGAAGAAATTGGCAAATAAATGGGTACTCTGGGTGGTGATATCAGCAGCAAGTCCGAGTAGCTAACTGAGATCAACGGATACAGAAAACAAAATGGGAAAGTCTGTGCCATCCAGTAGCACCACTAGTTTCATGTTGAAAAAGTGTCGTTGAAATCTTTGACTCATATTTATTTGGATGTAAATAAATATGTTGGATAGTGTTAAGAAAATAAACATTCGTTTTTCATTCCAAAGCAAGGTGTTAAGACTATAGCAAGTTTCGACTATGAACTTTTTTCTTTGCTTTTACTCCTGTAGTAAATGTCCTCCTATGCCGAATGTCCTCAATGTTAGTGCTGGGTGGAAATCGCTTTTATATACATATTTTTTATTAGTAGCACAGTTATACTAAAATGCATAAGATTCAAGGATTGTTCACGCGTTAACATGGCCAACCGGAAGTGAAAATATCTTACATTCTGTATTTATCTGAATTAATACTCGTAAATGACGTTCTACAGATTCTGCGGAAATCAATATCTGGGAACTCTAAATGTATATTTTCGGAAAAATTCCGACATCGATTTTCCACAACTTACATAACTTTCGATTACGTATATGAATAAGTAACAAGGAGGGAAGATTTTTCAAATTATTTTTTACCAACTCATTTTTTTAATTCTGATTCACACAATTGTGATCAGCACAAACTTTTTTGGTGTCAGTTCGCAATGAACACTGAGAAATCCCATGTGGATCTCTCACATGAGCAAGACGCGTCCCTGAGTGGGAGAGAGTGGTACTTGACGCAAGAGCCGCCAGGGTCAGGCCATGTGGCTTCTCGGAAAGAAGCACAGTGTTCCACGTCTGACAGTGTTTATTAACGCATGTCGAAAATTGTCAAACCCATATGCCAAACATTAATAAACATTTTTTGTATGCAGGGGTGCCAATATTCTTCGCTTCGCTTTTTCCTTCATAGATGTTGACAATTAGGCAAATAAATGGTTTGCGTGGAAAATAATGTTTGACGATTGTGACCTTCAAAGCTCGCGAGATACTATTTTTTAATCTGCTTTAAAAAATTGATCGATATGACTAAAAAAGATGTCTTTAGTTCCTTCGTTTAATTGGTTGGAACATTGATTCGGCGAGTCTTTATAAGCATAAAACAAACATTTAATAGAGCCTCGTCATCGTTGCACCCAAGAGATGGGTTCCCAAGGATCTGCCCTCCATCCAGCCGCCAAAGGTACGTATTGAAAAAAATATTTCATTTTTTGCACCCTACATACGTAGCGTAGAAAAAAATTGAATCGGAGAAAACAAAAACGTTTCATGTCCAGGAGCTTCAAATTTTGAAGAGCAAACCAAACGTTCTAAGTTCCGGGCATTGATCGTCTTTTTTTAAATTTGAATAGTTGAAGGACACTCTTCAGACGTCACAGAGTTCACCTTTATGCATAGAAGGTTGAATTTATATTTAAAGTACAGTTTCCCATCATTCCAAACCGGCAAAATGTGATATCTAACCTTTTTTGCACCGATTAAATGATTGTAAGGAAGCGGGAAAAATACGTTTTTTTTGGTTGTTTGTTGTTGTTTTTTTTTTTGACAGAAAATCTCGCCTCTGTGTTCTTCAAACTGAAACAGTGGAATATTCCTTTCCAAAGTGTAGTAAATAATTTTCTCTAACGCGTTGTGTAGTCAAAACTCAGTAGTTGTGGGTCCTTATATTAGCGACTTTTTGCAAGTCGCGAATTTCACAGACCTAATACAACAATTCAGTAAAGAATTCTTCGGCGCATGTGCCAATGGCAGAATATCCATTGAGGTTTTCGTCATTCTCCCTGATTTGTCGTCTACGACCAATCTTTTCGTAGATTACACTTTACATAGTTTTCGCCGCCACCACTAAACACGATTTCGACACTAATATACCATAAGGATGGAAATAAGGAAAATTACAATATCCATAGTACCAATACAATTCTTCAAGAACTTCTTGGTTAGTTTTACTCAAGTGAATTCAAATACGTCAGCAATAAACTAACGTATAAGTTTAGGATTTGGAGGTAATGTGTACATTGAGGCTATATTAACTGTTGCGAAAAAAACTTTGTTTTTCTACAGGGTGATATAATTACCATAATTTCCTATTACTGATATAAACTATATAAATATGTTTCAGTCAAATTGACGTTCTAACACATTCTAAGATTATCTAGGATACTATACTTTACTTTGTAGATAAAGACGTGTATTTTACATATCCGTATGATACAATCAGATTTCATATATTATACGTAGTTCTATCTGGTAATCCTCATAGAAGCAAAAATAAAGTCAAGCGATTCACAGATGTTCAATAAAAGCTTTTAGGTAGTGTTACCGGTTTTCAGTACCAACTACTTCCAAGTTTTACGTATATTTTGGATTGTACGTCTTGCAAAAACTCATTTTTCCGGAAATACGTTATTTCCTATTGCCGCAATGATTACAAACTACGACATTGGATGTACATTCTTGCATAAATTCTCTACTGAAAAATTGGTTTGTGGAAAAACGTCTTTAATCAGATTGATTTGATTTGATTTATTTACAGTCGCATCAACTACATAGAGTTATTAGCGACTACCTTAATAATACACAATCAGTACAATATAATACACTAACTTAGAATTTTACATATGTTGTTATACATTTCAATTTCCTTTACAAATCAAATGAATTTAATGCACTGTTCTTTGTTATTGAGATCTTTAAGAGAACTTAGTTTGTACTTGTTTCTTGCACTTTCATATTCAGGGCAAACAAACAAATGTTCTACTGAAAGAGGGATCTTGCATACACTACAGTTATCAGCATCCGTCCTGTTCAGTAAGTAGCCGCGTGAAAATTTTGTGTTCTATTCTACATCTTGTTAAGACGACCTGATCATTTCTGCAGAAACTGACCGTTAGATTATCATCTTCAAGTTTCCTAACTGATCTTAATTTGCAACCCTGTAAGTTGTTCCATTATTTACTGTCGAGGTCAGCTAATTTGTTCTTGACTCTTTTGAGGTATTCTTGATAGCTTACTGGTATATCACTTCAAACTTCGCTTCGCGCTGCTTCTTTAGCTTCTATCTTCAATTCATTTTTCGGCAATACCAACGTGCGAGGGTATCCAGCACACGCTATTCTTTTACCCTCTGTGTTCAAACGGTCGATTTTTTCAACTATTTCTTCGACAATACATTATCAATGGATAGATTCATTATAGCAGATACAAGCACTTTTAGAGTGGTTATCATAAATCTTTTTTGATTGGCTCTTGTGATGTATTTAAGAGCCTCAGCTATGGCATGTAATTCGCTGGATATCACTGAGACGTCATCCGGTAATTTTTTGGTGATCACCTCACATGAAGCTATTACTGCGCAACTTACGTTGTTTAGAATCTTTGAGCCATCAGTATAAATTGTTTTGTAACCATCACATTTTGCTAGTTCATTTCTTATTTGAGCACCGATTCTACAATGATTAGTATTCTGCTTGTTAGGAATATTCGCAAATTCAATAACGTTGATGTCTCGTATTGTCCAGGGGACATAGTCAGGTACAGTCGTAATCTTTAGGGATGGTAGTTTCTCTTGTATCTTCTTTAGTGTTTGAATTGCTCTTATTGCTAGGGGTCTCGAGAGCTTCTTTTTATAGCTAAATGTTCTATAATGTTTGTATGTATACTCGAACACTTAATTTATTGGATTCAGTTTGTTGGCTGTCACTTTAATCGTATACCCCATAATTAGGTTTCTTCTACGTTTTTCTAATGATAATAAATCTGCTTCACACAAAATGCTCATTGTTGGGCTGGTCTTGAAAGAACCACACGTCAGTCTTGCTCCCGTATTATTGATAGGATCTAACATTCTCTTGATGTTCTTCTTGGCTGCATCATATAGTATACAGCCATAGTCCAATTTTGATCTGACGATTGCCTGGCAAGTTCTCCTTATAATCGTATAGTCCGCTCCCCAGGATGTGTGGCTAATGACTTTGACAAGGCTAATTCTTTTGGTGCACTCATTCTTTAAATTCTTGATATGCGGAATCCATGTCATCTTTTCGTCTAAAATCATTCCTAAGATTTTAATTTCCTTACTCTGTACCAACTTATGCTGTCCTAATTTTAGTACAATGTTTCTTCTATGAGATCGTTTCCTAGAAAAAAACTATGAAAGTGGATTTTGTCTTGGAAATCTTGAGCCCGATTTTCCTTTAAAACTTCCATGACTGCATCTAAGATGTTTTGAGCCTTTTCTTCTAATGTTGTAATATCTTTGCCAGATATGCTAATATTGCTATCATCCGCATACATATTGATGATGGCTGGAGGTTTAATATTGTTCTGTAGGTCATTAATAATAAGTAAAAATAAAGTAACTCTAAGTACTGACCCCTGTGGGACGCCATTCATAACTTTTATAGCCGTCCGACAGGATTCCATTTATTCTAATCTTGATAAAGCGTTTTTTAAGGAAATTGTAAATGAACTTGCTAATGTTGCCTTTAATCTTGGCCGACGTTTTTAAATTTACTACCCGTCTTCTCCACACCATCTCATAGGCTTTTTCAATGTCTAGGCTTACAACTAAGGTGTTCATATTATTAGCAAAACCCTTGTATATGCTGTTTTCTATTGATGCTAGACGATGCATTGACGCTAGCTTGATGCATTGTTGAACGATTTTTCCGGAACCTGCTTTGATATGGGGAAATCAATTGGTGATTTTCCAAGTACCACCTCACTCTCTGATTCACTATTTTTCTAGCAGTTTACAAAGGCAACATGTTAATGCAATAGGCTTATATGCAGCTTATAGGGATTTATATTCCCTGTTTTGTGGATCCGCAACAAGTCAGTTTTCAGACACTTTTAGGGAATAAATGTGGAAAATAAATGTATTAAATATATGCAACGGGTACTTCATGATCGGATGGAGGCATCTTCTTGATAGAAATATTTGGGGATTCCATCAGGGCCGGAAATCTGGTCGTTTAAGTGTATGTATTTGCTTCATGCAGTTCTCTTGGTGTGATGGGTGCGTTTAGATGTCATTATCTACTGTGCTTGCTTCTTCAAGATCGAGTTTACTTTTCTCAATCTCTTCATGAAAACATTATCATAAATCTGATCACTAGAGTTTGAAGAAAATAAAGCCCCAAAGCTGTTTGCAATATCCCAAGGATAATGTAAGTTGGTACTGTCGGAAGTGTAGAGTGAAGTAATGCTGGTACTTTTGTATTTTCCATTTATGGCGTTGGATTATTTTCCAGGCTCTGTATATCATTTTGTAAATTTAAATTGATGAAATAAATTCCCTTCAACAATTTCTTTTTGACTTCTTTATTATATTTCCTTGCTTTCTGCCTCTGGCAAGATTGAATCGGATTTTGTTTGCATCCGTCATTAGCTCTAATATACATAATATAAATGCTTGTATTTCTTAACAGCTTTGCTCACAGTCTTTAGACACACGTAATTCTTTTGCCTAGCTTTACTCGTCAGTTTGTCGGAATGGTTACCGAAGCAGCGGTGGTCGATAATTATTTCTTCAAAGCTGTCTAGATTTGCATCTATTTTGATTAAGTCAAAATCATCGTTACTATTAAAAATGTTTTACTTTTGCCTTCAAGACTTTCGTCGATCCATAGGCTCCAATTTGCCTCGAGAGAATCCAACGCGGCTCGTTTAAAAAAAATAACCTTCCCAAAAAAATGTTTCGATGTATCTTCCGATGCATACGGTGATTGATAATGGTCATGGAATAGGTCATTCGGAAACTTTCCATTGTAAGTATCTTACTCAGATTTCGGCCGTACCATACTTAGATAGATAGTACTTACATTCCTGTTGCCACGTTGAAATACTGTTTAGGCTATTGTCATCATTTAAATAAACACAAGGTCTTCTTTCTCCACAACACATCACCTACTATTTTTCCCTGATAATTCCGTTCTTAAAAAATAAGCCCCATTGCACTTGTGACAATTAAAACACCAAGTAATATTATGGTTTAATTAACATTGTTGAGTTAGACTTACAAGTTCAAACATGATGTTTTCTAGATCCCTATATTGTATGGATACAACCAACTACTTCAAGATCATCTGTATTTGCACTTCACTGCTTACAACGATCGCGAACGTAAATTGCCACCCCTCCACTAAGCATCACAATGACTGTCTATTTTTGTAGTAACACTTGAAAACTTTGAGTATGGCTATAAATGGTTAATTTTTAAAATTGGATTCTTGTATACAGATAATATCGAAGTTCTTCCTCATTTTGGAAGTTTTTGAAAGAAGCTCGTATCGTGCTCGGAAGCGTTCAAACGTTCCATTGCAGAATTTTGGATTTCATTATTCTTCTTCACATGATAAACATTCGTTCTCTGAAGATTTCTCTGTGGAATCAGACCGCACCGGATCCTTCAACCTCTTCATGATTCTCGTAAAACGGACTTCATCTCTATCCACTAGTAATGGGTACATATCTTTGAGCAGTGCAATCAGTTTATCAGTTTCTTAGTATAATTAAGAGCATATTTGTAGTGCTTTACTCGTCGTACAGTATTTCTAGAAAATCTTTGAGTTGTTCATAATAAGAACTTTGGAAGTTTCTTCTAACTTTTCTTTATTGGAGCTAACTGTTCACTAATGTTCTTTTTCTCACTTTATTTTCAGGTTGTTTTCTCGATTGCACTCTTTCTTCTTTTGCAGGTTTAGCAAATTATCTGTTGCCTTCTTATCTTCCGAACTATCTCACAGTTGGTGGGTTCCGAGTTTTATTACTAGATGTATTTGTAATCTCGCGAAAGTGTTATTTTAGCTGTCTTTCTAGTCTCCAATTAAGGGAGTGCTTCATCAAAGTAGAATTATCGTTGTGTTTGTGCTCACATTCTGTTTGTGTCTTGTGACTAAAATCTGCTAGTGATATTAGAATGAATATTATCTACATTTTTACAGTTCTTGGCTACATGCCTGCTCCTTGCATTGATGAATTTAATTAGTGCCATAAGAAATATAAGTACAATTTCTCTCTCTTTGTACTCAACTACCATCAGAATCAGGTATTTTAGTTAGTGAGTCTTGCGCACATACATTTGCCTACGAACAGCTCAGAAATAGTGTGGAATTCTTCTTTTCCGACCCGCCTTCTAAGGAAAGGACACGTTAGAACTTCGCACTACGCT
>BOPP01000053.1:1808504-1823880 GCA_017312745.1 Gryllus bimaculatus | reverse complement strand
CTCCACACATCTCATAGGCTTTTTCATGTCTAGGCTTACAACTAAGGTGTTCATATTATTAGCAAAACCTTGTATATGCATGTTTTCTATTGATGCTAGACGATGCATACCGCTAGCTTTGATGCATTGTTGAACGATATTTTCCCGAACCTGCTTTGATATGGGGAAATCAATTGGTGATTTTTCCAAGTACACCTCACTCTCGATTCACTATTTTTCTAGCAGTTTACAAAGCAACATGTTAATGCAATTAGGCTATAGCTGCTTATCAGGGATTTATATTTCCCTGTTTGTGGATCGCCACAAGTCAGTTTCAGACCACTTTTAGGGAATAACATTGTGAAAATAAATCGTATTAAATATATGCAACGGGTACTTCATGGCGGATGGCAGGCATCTTCTTTGAATATATGTGGGGATTCCATCAGGGCCGGCACGGTGTTTTTAAGTTTATGTATTGCTTCATGCAGTTCTCTTGTGTGATGGGTGCGTTGTAGTGGTGTGCTTCTCAAGATCGAGTTTACTTTTCTCAATCTCTTCATGAAAAACATTATCATCAAATCGATCACTAGAGTTGAAGAAAATAAAGCCCCAAAGCTGTTTGCAATATCCAAGGATAATGTAAGTTGGTACTGTCGGAAGTGTAAGTGAAGTGAATGCTGGTACTTTTGTGATTTTCCATTTATGGCGTATTATTTTCCAGGCTTCTGTACTATATCATTTTGAAATTAATTTGATGAAATAAATTTCCTCCAAACAATCTTTTGACTTCTTTTATTATTTTCTTGCTTTTGCTCTGGCAGATTTGAATCGGATTTTGTTTGCAATCCGTATTATGCCTCTAATATACATTAAATAAATGCTTGTATTTCTTAACAGCTTGCTCACAGTCTTTAGACACACGGTAATTCTTTTGCCTATTTTACTGTAGTTTTCGGAATGGTTACCCAAGCGCGGTGGTCGATAATTAGTTTCTTCAAAAGCTGTCTAAGATTGCATCTATTGATTTAAGTCAAAATCATCGTTACTATTAAAATGTTTAATTTTGCCTTCAAGATTTCGTCGATCATAGCTCCAATTTGCCTCGAGAGAATCCACGCGGCTCGTTTAAAAAATAACCTCCAAAAAATGTGTCGATGTATCTTCCGAGATCGGTGATTGATTAATGATCATGTGAATAGTCATCGGAAACCTCTTCCATTGTAAGTATTCTACTCAGATTCGGCGTACCATACTTAGATCAGATAGTACTACATTCCTTTGCCACGTTGGAAATACGTTTAGGGCTTATTGTCATCATTGAATAACACAAGGTCTTCTTTCTCAACAACACATCACCTACTATTTTCTCCCTGATATTCGTTCTTAATAAGCCCCATTGCATTGCTTAGACAATTAAAACACCAAGTAATATTAATGTTTAGATTACCGTGTTGAGTTAGACTTACAAGTTCAAACCACTGATGTTTTCTAGATTCCTATATTTATGGATACACCAACTACTTCAAGATCCACTTGTATTGCTACTTCACTGCTTACAACGATCGAGTAATTGCCCACCCCTCCACTAAGCATTCACAATGACTTCTATTTTTGTAGTAACACTTGAAAACTTTGATATGGCTATAATGGTTCAATTTTTAAAATTGGATTCTGTATACAGATATATCGAAGTTCTCCTCATTTTGGAAGTTTTTGAAAGAACTCGTATCGTGCTCGGATAGCGTTCAACGTTCCATTTGCAGAATTTGGTCATTATTCTTCTTCACTGATAAACATTCGTTCTCTGAAGATTTCTCTGTGGAATCAGACCGCTATCCGGATCCTTCAACCTCTTACATTTTTTTTTTTTTTAATTTTATTGTCTACCTAGTTCAACATTACATTGTTTTCAGCGGTTGTGAATACAATCATACATAACTTTTGGTTTATTTCCTAACTGGGTGGCCCTCGACGATGCGATAAGTGCTTTTGGTTATTAGTATTTTTGTTTTATTAATAATTTAAATTATTACGGAAGTATATAGAGTACAAGATGATCGTTGATATGTTACTTCGATGAAGGTTGATTTATTATTTGAGGCCCATTTTCTGGTATTTTATGGGTCTGAATCTGTCTTTAGAAGCGTTGAGTTGATGCGTAAGTTCGGTTCAGCTGTGCCGTTCCAAAGGTGAAAATGGAGGTGCTGGGAGATGAGGGAGTGATGTTGAAAAGTCTTCAGACAGTTTGGTAATGTCTTTCTTTATTTGTCGGAATTGCAGTTCCGTGGTGATTTGCTTGTTCGAAATAAACCATGCGCTGTTATATAGTTCTTAGCGCTTTTATTTTGTATAGTTTCAACAGTTTATATTAGATTTGCTGCATTTCCCCATATTGGCATGCATAAGTCATAGTTGGTCGAATATATAGACTTGTAAATTATCATTCCGCGTCTCTATTTTAAGGAGGATTTTTGTAATTAGTGCTAAAGTGGAAAGATTTGCTTGTGCTTTTGTTCGTGTTGTGTAAATGGTGTTTTTCCAGTTTAATTTAGTATCAAGTTGCATTCTAAATATTTGTGCTGCTGTATTATTTGCACCCAGGATATTTTCGTTGTTCAAATTAACTGCGGAGGGGTGTGGGATGTCTTAGGGTGAAAATTTTTCGCTGTGTTTTATATGGATTCATTTTAATTCTCAATTTTTTGCCATTTATTGAATATGTTCAAGGTCGTCTTGAAGTTATTCCTAGCTGTCTTAAAGTCCCCATTTGGAAAAAAGTTGCACGTTCGTCGCCGTAAAGTGCTATTTGCGAATCTATTAGGTTGGGATAATCGGATATATATAAATTGATAATACCGGTTGATAATGGGACCTTGGCGCAGGCCCTGCGAAATTTCTGCGCAAGGATGATATGGCATCATTAATTTGACTTGGAACTTTCTTTGGTTTAGAAAACTTTTAATAATTTGAATAAGTAGTGCTGATGGGCTATTTGTGCGTTATTGTAGAGAAGCCTTATGCCATATTTTGTCAAAAACGCTTTGTGATGTCCAGGCAATATTGCGATAGTGGTGTTGTGTTTGGCATGGAATTTCCTTGGCCGCTATATATTCCGGTAAGCCGTAATATTGATTGTGTGGAGTGTTAGTCTGAAATCAATTGCGTGGCTGGATTACATGTGGTTGGTCAGAATATTTAATTAATCTTTTAGTATCAGTTTCTCTAATGTTTCGACAATGACGGAGTAGACTATTGGTCATAGTTTGCTGGAGCTTTGGATTCGTTTTTGCTTCGGAAGGTAGCACTGGTTGCGATTTTTCCAATCGTTCGGGGAAAATAAACTATTCTGAGTGCTGCGTTAAATATTGCCTGTAATGCCTGCATCGAATTGTTATTTATTTCTTTAGAACTTTTTTAAGAATAAAGTGTATCCTGCTGATTTCTTAGTTTGTGATTTTTGATTCTTGTTTAATTTCTATGGGATATGTTACTTATATTGACTGGAGCTGTATATAGTGTTCGTTTCTGATTAAATTCCCCATTGTTTATACAAGTGATCGTTTCGGACTGGGTTATGGGTTGAACGACTTTCAGGTGTACAGGCTATAAGCAGATGTTTCTCATAATCAGAATTTGCCACTTGTGAACCTAGAGTTGAATTGTGGGAACATTCTTGTTTTTGTCTTTTTATTCTATGTATGGTCAGGACCACAGGATGCCTGATGATCGGGTGCTCTTTTAGAAATCTGAAGCTTGCATATCTATGTTTCTAAAGTTAGTTTTAACTAGTCTCGTTCAGTTTGCTTATTTTCTTTTAAGTCTGAGTCGTCGTGTCATTTGCCTATGCGTCTTAAATTGTGTTTACTTTTAATTAGGTTTATGATTTTATGGGACTTGTTGCTTGTATATTGGGTTTTTATTTTGAGATATTGTAGATTTCGTGAGGGATCCTTGTATGTTGCCTGACTAATCGTTTTACTTTCATTATCTAAGTCTTTTCGGATAATGTTTTCGGTGTTTGTAGTTTAATTGTTTAAAATTTCTCTGAATTTAAAACCAGTGAATTTTTACCTTTTTGCTGTTTAAATAAGATGATGATAGAGAGATGAAATTATATGATTATGATTGTGATCCGAGTCGAGTTCAGGAATCACTTTTTTGGTATAGCGGAAAATCAATATCTTTTTGTATTAGATAATCTAATATTGTCTAGGAATTATATTATTGTTGTAAGGGCGGGTAAATGGGGGGTGGGGTTTTTTTTTTCCTTTAATTGGGGGGGGCCCCCATAAATTAAAAAAACCTTTAAAAAAAAAAATTGGGAGCAGGGTAGCTAGATTAGTAATTTTGCCCTTGAGGAGTTGTGTGTGTTGCTCCAAACCGCAGTCTGTTTGCTATTTAGTCACTATTAGCATGATATTTCGTTATTCCAAAATGTCAGTATATTTTTTCTAGAATTAGCTTATTGGAGGTTTATACCGAATAATGGTTGTGTCTTTTTATTTATTTTGGTTGTTATTGCTATGGTGTCTAGTCGTTGACTCGTAGACTATTAATTAACGTATGTTTATATCTGTGCACTAGTATGGCAACTCTATTGCGCCGTCGCCTGATAGACGGTCGTTGCGATAATATTTTAAAAACCTTGGTATGGAGAACTTGATTTGAGGTAACAGGTGAGTTTCTGAAATAACAGCTATTTTTATTTGTGGCTTGCTATAAAGTCGTAATTGATTTTCTTGTCTTATTATTCCGTTCGCGTTCCAGTGAGAATTTTGTGTTCTGGATTTTTAATTACGTCCATTATTCGAGGCTATTGTTTAATATTTGTATTTGTGGAATGAGTGCATTTATTACTTGGTTGAGATTGTAGTTATTACCTCACCTGTGTAGAGGGATTGAGTTCGAAACGGGGCGGCTGTAAGTCTTTAGGATTGAAAACCAGGCATTTTGAGGTTCGTTGCGTTTGGGTTGTTTCTGTGGATTGATTTGAGGACTGGTTTCGGTCCAAGGTTTTTACTTCGTGAGTTCTCTAGTTTTATTAAAAGCCTGTGTTCTGAGTATACCGCTCTGTTTGATTTTTTAGCAGTTTCGATAAACTCCACCACCCTTTCCAATTGGGCTTGTGTTCTCTTTTACAATAACGCATCTCGGACTTCTTTCTGTTTTAGGTTCCGTGCATTTTGAATAAGCTGGTTGTTTACCAAAACTAACGCATCTTCGGACGCCGCCACAGTAGCTTGAGTGTGATCAAATCTGTGGCCAGTTTTTACACTGATTGGTAATTTTTGTTGGATCTAGGAAATACCCTAAATAACACTATACAAAAATTCTATCTAATGCTAGAATGCTCCTTTCCCTTGTTATTGTTCATCATAAATCTTACAGCACATGTTTAAATGTATTTCTGTCTTTTCGTGAAGGCGAGTTACTTGATTACTGGGTATTTTTTTAACTAGTTCTTAAGAATTGCTATTTCACTATATATAGGTGTGAATATCTTTAATAATTGATTGAAAAATGTTTTTATGCTTGGGCACGAAACGTGTGGTATTCTATTTGTTTTCGTTGCAAAATTTACGAAAACTCTGAAATCTTCTATTGAATTAGTTTACTTTCACTCTGTCTGCTTCTATTTTTGTTGTAAAATCTTCTTAACTAACAATTGTTTAATTCATTGATTAACATTGAAAATTTCCGCTTTGCTTGTATAATAGATTGGAGGATTTTGATCACTCTTTCGCGCACTGATATGTTCGTCCTCTTCTTGTATCGTTAGTTAATGTTTTCGACCTATTTGCTTAAGAATAGAATATGCCACACACATCCGTGTTTTTTGTCTTTTGCCGCTCACTGTTCTTATTGGGGCAAGTGCACTTGTTGCAAGGGCGGCAACTTGAGCGTTGGCTGTTTTGTACTTGCGTTTGAAGGTCCTGGAATTTCTGTGCAATGTAGCAGTTGTTGGTGTGTCTGAAGTTGATGCTGCTGCGCCTGATGCTGCTGTTGCTGATCTATGAGAGCTGTTGTTGGTACTCAACGAAGTGTTGCATGCGTTCGGGCGTAGTGTTGTTCACGGCCTTGCATGCTTCTTTGATGCTCTGTCCGAGGTCAGAGCCGGTAATTTACTTTATCTATTTCACTTTTCGTTAAAGAATATGGAATAACTTTAGAACATGGTCCACTTCACGAGCCACTCGCAACCATGAGTGCTCAGCTTGACGCCGACTTGAACTAACAAGTAGCGCTGCGTCACAACCTCTCGCCACGCTGTTAGCCGCTGAACTGAACCTCTTCATGATTCTCGTTAAAACGGACTTCATTGCCTCTATCACTAGTAATGGGTACATATCTTTGAGCAGTGCAATCAGTTTACAGTTTCCTTATATAATTAAGAGCATATTTGTAGTGTTTACTAGTCGTACGATTTCTGAGAAAATCTTTGAGTGTTCATAATTAAGAACTTTGGAAGTTTCGTTCTGAACTTTTCTTTAATTGGAAAGCTTAACTGTTCACTAATTGTTCTTTTTCTCACTTTATTTTCAGGTTGTTTCTCGATTGCACTCTTTTTCTTCTTTTGCAGGTTTAGCAATTATTGTTTTGCCTTCTTATCTTCCGAACTATCTCAAGTTGGTGGGTTCCGAGTTTTATTACTAGATGTATTTGTACATCTGCGAAAGTGTTATTTTAGCTGTCTTTCTAGTCTCCAATTAAAGGGAGTGTGCTTTTCATCAAAGTAGAATTATCGTTGTGTTTGTGCTCAACATTCTGTTTGTGTCTTGTGCTAAAACTGCAGTTGATATTAGAATAATATTATCTACATTTTTACAGTCTTGTACATGACCTGCCCTTGCATTGATAGATTTAATTTAGTGCCATAAGAAATATAATACAATTTCTCTCTCTTTGTACTCAACTTACCATCAGAATCAGGTATTTTAGTTTAGTGAGTCTTGGCACATACATTTGCCTACGAAAGGCTCAGAAATGTGTAATTCTCTTTTCCGACCCGCCTTCTAAGGAAAGACACGGTTAGGACTTCGCACTACGTTGAATTTATCAAGTTCTTCTTCAATTACTACATTGGGGATCATTGGGTAAACATTTGACAAAACTACTCGCCTCAGCTTACTGACAAATGGTCGCATATTTTGTTCACTTCCATCTAAACTTTCTCACCTACATCTGCCCTTTTCACATTTTCCACCAGGATGGAGATTTTAATTTTCACACTTAACACTTCACATTTCCAACATACATCCACCTGCGACGATTTAGAATTGCAAGAACATAGGTCTTGGACTTGCACAGTTTCAATACTAAAAATATATTTCAGTCACTGTTAATCCGCACAGAGTGCATTTGGACATGTAATATTTCTTCACAAAATAGACAAACATACAAGCTATATATTGAGACAAAAAAATAAAAAAAGCCTTAAAGTGTACAGGAGATATTTTAATTCTAATCCATTTAATTTGTTCATTTCACAATATTCTATTTACACAGGTAACTAAAAAAATGTACTGTACGTTGCTAAAAAATTAATTCGGAATACTCCACACATCTCATAGGCTTTTTCAATGTCTAGGCTTTACAACTAAGTGTTATCATTATTAGCAAAACCCTTTATATGCTGTTTTCTATTGATGCTAGACGATGCATGACGCTAGCTTGATGCATTGTTGAAACGATTTTTCCGAACCTGCGTTTGATATGGGGAAATCAATTGTGATGTTTCCAAGTACACCTCACTCGCTCTGATCACTATTTTTCTAGCAGTTTACAAAGAGTTTAATGGCAATAGGGCCTAATAGCTTGCTTATCAGGATTTATATTTCCCGTGTTTGTTGGATCGCCACAAGTCATGTTTCAGACCCACTTTTTTAGGGAATACATTGTGAAATAAATCGTATTAAATATATGCAACGGGTAATTCATGGCGGATGCAGGGCATCTTCTGTTGAATAATATGGGGGATTCCATCAGGCCGGCACGTGTTTTCTAAGTTATGTATTGCTTCATGCAGTTCTCTTGTGTGATGGGTGCGTTGAGATGTCTTCCGTGTTCTTCTTCAAGTCGAGTTTTACTTTCATCTCTTCATGAATACATTATATAAATCTGATCACTAGAGTTGAAGAAAATAAAGCCCCAAAGATGTTGCAATATTCGCAAGAGAATAATGTAAGTGGTACTGTCGGAAGTGTAGGTGTAAGTGAATGTGGGAACTTTTGTATTTTCCATTTATGGCGTTATTATTTTCCAGGCCTTCTGTTACTATATCATTTTGATAATTAATTTGATGAAATTAAATTTCCTCCACAACATATTCTTTTGACTTCCTTTTTTATATTCCTTGGCTTTTGCTCTGGCAGATTTGAATCGGATTTGTTTGCATCGTATTAATGCTCTTAATATAACATTAAATAAATGCTGTGTATTTCTTAAAAGCTTCCTCACAGTCTTTAACACCACAGGTAACTTCCTTTGCCTATTTTACCTGTAGTTTTCGAATGGTTACCCACAGCGCGGTGGTCATAATTAGTTTCTTCAAAAAGCTGTTCTAAGATTGCATCTATTTGATTTAAGTCAAAATCATCGTTACTATCTAAATTTATTTGCTTCAGAGAATCGTCGATATAGGCTCCAATTTGCCTTCGAGGAGAACGCCAGACGGCATCGTAAATAACCTCATGTTCCGATGTATCTTCGAAGAATCACGGTGATTGGATAATGCACTGTTGAATAGTCATCGGAAACCTTCCATTGTAAGTATTCTACTAGATTCGGCGTACACATACTTAGATCGATGAGTACGTTACAATTCCTTTGCACGTTGGAAAAATGTAGGGCTTATGGTCATGCATTATAACACAAGGTTTCTTCTTTTCAAAAACAATCACCTACTATTTTCCCCCTGATAATCATTCTTACTAAAGCCCATTGACATTGCTGTAGACATTAAAACAGCAAGTAATATTATTGGTTTAGTACGTGTTGAATTAGACTTACAAGTTCACAACACTAGATTTTCTAATCCTATATTTATGGAGTACACCAACTACTTCAAGATCATTGGTATTTGCTACTTCACTGCTTACAAACATCGAACGTAATTGCCCCCCTCCACTAGCATTCACACATGACGTTCTATTTTGTAGTACACTTGAAACCTTTGATATAGGTTATAATTGGTTAATTTTTAAAATTGGATTCCGTCAACAGATAGATTCGAAGTTCTCTCATTGAAGTTTTTGAAAGAACTCCGTATCGTGCTCGGATAGCCGTCACGTTCCATGTGCAGATTTGTGAGTTGATTATTCTTCTTCACTTGATAAACATTCGTTTCTCTGAAGATTCTCTTTGTGAATCAGACGCTAGTCCTGAGATCCTTCAACCTCTTACATTTTTTTTTTTTTTTAATTTATTGTCTACCTAGTTCAACATTACATGTTTTCAGGGTTGTGGAATACTAACATACATCACTTTTGTTTATTTCCTAACTGGGGTGGCCCTCGACGGATGCGATAAGTGCTTTTGTTATTAGTATTTTTGTTTTATTATAATTTAAATATTTACGGAGTATATAGAGTACAAGACTGATCGTTGATATGTTATTCGATGAAGGTTGATATTATTTGAGGCCCATTTTCTGGATTTTATGGGTCTGAATCTGTCTTTAGAAGTCGTTAGTTGATGCGTAAGTTCGGTTCAGCTGTGCGTCCAAAGGTTGAAAATGGAGGGTGCCTGGGAGATGAGGGAGTGATGTTGAAAAAGTCTTCAGACAGTTTGGTAATGTCGTTCTTTATTTGTCGAATTTGCAGTTCCGTGGTGGATTTGCTTGTTCGAATAAACCATGCTGCTGTTAATTATAGTTCTTAGCGCTTTATTTTGTATAGTTTTCAAAGTTATATTAGATTTGCTGCATTTCCCCTATGGCATGCATAAGTCATAGTTGGTCGAATATGATAGACTTGTAAATTAATCATTCCGGGTCTCTATTTTAAAGGAGGATTTTTGTTAATTAGTGCGTAAAGTGGGAAAGATTTTTGCTTGTGCTTTTGTTCGTGTTGTGAATGGTTTTTTCCAGTTTAATTTAGTATCAAGTTGCATTCCTAAATATTTGTGCTGCTGTATTATTTGCACCCAGGAATATTTTCGTTGTTCAAATTAACTGCGGAGGGGTGTGGGATGTCTTAGGGTGAAAATTTTTCGCTGTGTTTTATATGGATTCATTTTAATTCTCAATTTTTTGCCATTTATTGAATATGTCAGGTCGTCTTGAAGTTATTCCTAGCTGGTCATGAAAGTCCCATGTTGGCAAAAAGTGCACGTCGTCGTCCTAAAGTGCTATTTGCGAATCTATTAGGTTGTGGATAATCGATATATATATAAATTGAATAATACCGGTTGATAATGGGGACCTTGGGCAGGCCCTGCTGAAATTTCTGCGCAAGGATGATATGGATCATTAATTTTGACTTGGAACTTTCTTTGGTTTAGAAACTTTTAATAATTTGAATAAGTAGTGCTGTGAGTGCTATTTGTGCTAATTGTAGAGAAGCCTTGATAGGCACATATTTGTCAAAAGACGCTTTGTGATGTCCAGGAATATTGCGATAGTGGTGTTGTTTTGGCTATGGAAATCCTTGCCGCTATATACGGTAAAGCCGTAATATTGATTGTTGTGGAGTGTTAGTCGAAATCAAGATTGCGTGGTTGGATTACATGTGGTTGGTCAGAAATTTATATTAATCTTTTAGTATCAAGTTTCTCTTAATGTTTCGACAATGACGGAGTAGACTATTGGTCATAGTTTGCTGGAGTACTTTTGGATTCTTTTTGCTTCGGAAGGTAAGCACTGTTGCGATTTTTCCAATCGTTCGGGGAAATAAACCTATTCTGAGTGCTGCGTTAATATTGCGGTAATGCTGCTATCGAATTGTTTTTATTTCTTTTAGAAACTTTTATTAGAAATAAAGTCGTATCTGCTGATTTCTTAGTTTGTTGATTTTTGATTCTTGTTTAATTTCTGATGGGGATATGTTACTTTATATTGACTGGAGTGTTATATGTCGTTTCTGATTAAATTCCTCCATTGTTTATATAAGTGATCGTTTCGGACTGGGTTATTGGGTTGAACGACTTTCAAGGTAGTACAGGCTATAAGCAGATGTTTCTCATAATCAGGAATTTGCCACTTGTGAACCTAGTTATTATTGTGGGAACATTCTTGTTTTTGTCTTCTTTATTCTATAGTATGGTAGACCACAGGATATGCCTAGATTACGGTGCAATTCTTTTAAGAAAATCTGAAAGCTTGCATATCTATGTTGTCTAAAGTTGAGTTTTAACTAGTCTCGTCAGTTTGCTTAATTTTTTTTTAAGTCTGGTCGTCGTGTCATTGCCTATGCGTTTAAATTGGTGTTTACTTTTAATTAGGTTTATTGATTTTTATTGGACTGATTGCCTTGTATATTGGGTTTTTATTTTGAGATATTGTAGATTTCGTGAGGGATCCTTGTATGTTGCCTGACTAATCGTTTTACTTTATATTAAGTCTTTTTTCGATTAATGTTTTCGGATGTTTGTAGTTAATTGTTTAAAATTCTCGAATTTAAACCAGTGAATTTTTACCCTTTTTGCTGTTTAATAATTAGATGATAGATAGAGAGCATGAAATATATGATTATGAATTGTGATCCGAGTCGAGTTCAGGAATCACTTTTGGTATACGCGGAAATCAATATTTTTGTATTAGATATCTAATATATGTCAGGAATTATATTAGTGTTGTAAGGGCGTAAATGGGGGTGGGGTTTTTTCCTTTAATTGGGGGGGCCATAAATAAAAATACTTAAAAAAAAATTGGAGAGTGGTAGCTAGATTAGTAAATTTTGCCCTTGAGGAGTTGTGTTGTGTTGCATCCAACCGCAGTCTGTTTTGCTATTAGTCACCATATTAGCATGATATTTCGTTATTCTCAAAAATGTCAGTATATATTTTTCTAGGAATGCTTATTTGGAGGTTATACCGATATAATGGTTGTGTCTTTTTAATTTATTTTGGTTGTTATTGCTATGGTTTCTTCAGTCGTTGCCTCGTAGGACTATTAATTACGTATGTTTATATCTTGTGCACTAGTATGGCAACTCTATTGGCGGCGCGTCGCTGATAGACGGCCCCCCCCCCCCCCCCCCCCCCCTCGTTTGCGATAAGTATTAAAAACCTGGTATGAGAACTTGATTTGAGGTAAAGGTGAGTTTCTGAAATACAGCTATTTTTATGTGTGGCTTGCTATAAAGTGCGTAATTGATTTTCTTGCTTTATTATTCGTTGCGTTCCAGTTGCAGAATGTTTTTGTGTTCTGGATTTTTATTACGTCCCCATTATCGAGGCTATTGTTTAATATTGTATTTGTGGAATGAATGCATTTATTACTTGGTTGATGAATTGGTAGTTATTACGTCACCTTGGTGTAGAGGGAGTTGGAGTTCGAAAACGGGGGCGGCTGTAAGTCTTTGAGGTTTGAAAACCAGGCATTTATGAGGTTCGTTGCGTTGGGTTGTTTCTTGGATTGAATTTTCGAGGGATGTTTTCGGTCCAAGGTTTTTACTTCGTGGAGTTCTCTAGTTTTATTAAAAGCTGTCGTTCTGATATACCGCCTCTTGTTTGATTTTTTAGCAGTTTCTGATAAACTCCACACCCTTTCCAATTGGCTTGTGTTGCTCTTTTTACAATTAACGCATCTCGGACTTGTTTCTGTTTTAGGTTCCGTGCATTTTGAATAATGGTTGGTTACAACACTAACGCATCTCGGAGCCGCCACAGTAGCTTGAGTGTGATCAACATCTGTTGGCAGTTTTTACATGAATTGGTAATTTTTGTTGGAATCTAGAAATACCTAAATAACACTATACAAAAATCTATCTAATGCTAGAATGTCCTTTCCCTGTATTGTCATCATAAATCTTACAGCACATGTTTTAATGTTTTCTGTCTTTTCCGTGAAGGCGAGTTACTTGTATTACTGGGTATTTTTTTAACTAGTTCTTGAAAGAATTGTCTATTTCACTATATATGGTTGCATATCTTTAATAATATGATTGAAAATGTTTTTATGCTTGGGCACGAACGTGTGGTATTGCTATTTGTTTTTCCGTTGCAAAATTTACGAAAACTCTGAAATCTTCTATTGAATTAAGTTTTACTTTCACTCTGTCTGCTTCTATTTTGTGTAAGAATCTTCTTAACTACATTTTTATGTCATTATTAACATTGAAAAAATTTTCCGCTTTGCTTGTATAATATTGGAGGAATTTTCGCATCACACTCGTTTCGCGCAATCTGAATAGTTCGTCCTCTTCTGTAGTCGTTAGTTTAATGTTTTCGACTATTTGCTGTTAAGAATAGATATGAACACTAGTCCGTGTTTTTTGTCTTTTGCGCTCAGTTGTTCTTATTGGGCAAGGTGCACTTGTGTGCAAGGGCGGCCAACTTGAGCGTTGGCTGTTGTTGTACTTTAGCGTTTGAAGTCCTGAATTTCTTGTGCAATTGTAGGCAGTTGTTGGTGTGTTACTGAAGTGTGATGCGCTGCGCCTGATGCTTTGGCTGATTTGCTGATCTATGATGAGCTGTTGTTGGTTACTCCAACGAATGTTGCATGGTCGGGCGTGTGTTGTTCACGGCCTCGCATGCTTCTTATGATGCTATACTGTCCGAGGTTCAGAGCCGGTAATTTACATTATATCTATTTTCACTTTTCGTTAAAGATATGGAATAACTTTAGAAACATGGTCCACTTTCACGAGCATCGCAACCACTGAGTGCTCAGCTTGACGCCGACTGACTAAACAAGTAGGCTGCGGTTCACACCTCTCGCCACCGCTAGTTAGCCGCTGAACTGAACCTCTTCATGATTCTCGTAAAACGGGACTTCATGCCTCTTATCACTAGTAATGGGTACATATCTTTGAGCAGTGCATCAGTTTAATCAGTTTCCTTAGTATAATTAAGAGATATTTGTAGTGTCTTACTAGTCGTCGGTATCTTCTGATAAATCTCTTGAGTGTTTCATAATTAAGAACTGGTTGGAAGTTATTCTAACTTTCTTTAATTGGAAGCTTAACTGTTCATAATTGTTACTATCTTTCTCACTTTATTTTCAGGTTGTTTCTGATTGGCACTTTTTTCTTCTTTTGCAGGTTTTAGCACATTATTGTTGCCTTCTTATCTTCCGAACTATCTCAAGTTGGTGGTTCCGAGGTTTTATTACATAGATGTATTTGTAATCTGCGAAAGTGTTATTTTAGCTGTCTTTCTAGTCTCAATTAAAGGGAGTGCTTTCATCAAAGTAAGAATTATGTTGTGTTTGTGCTCAACATTCTGTTTGTGTCTTGTGCTTAAACTGCAGTGATATTAGAATAATATTATCTACATTTTTACAGTTTCTTGCTACATGACCTGCTCCTTGCATTGATAGATTTAATTATAGTGCCATAAGAAATATAATACAATTTCTCTCTCCTTTGTACTCAAACTTACCACGAATCAGGGTATTTGTTTAGTGAGTCTTCGGCCAGTCATACATTTGCCTACGAAAGGCTCAGAAATGTGTAATCTTTTTCCGACATCGCCTCTAAAGGAAAGACACGGTTAGGACATTCGCACTACGTTTGAATTTATCAAGTCTTCTCAAATTAATACATTGGAGTCATTGGTAAACATTTGACAAAACCTAACTCGCCTCAGGCTTACTGACAAATGTGCATATTTTGTTTCACACTATACCATCTAAACTTTCTCACCTATCTCTGCCTTTTCAGCATTTTCCACCAGGATGGAGATTTTAATTTTCCACTACACTTATTCATTCCACATACATCCACCTGCGACGATTTAGATATGCAAGAACATAGTTTGGGACTTGCACAGTTTCAATTACTAAAAATAATATTTCAGTCACTGTTAATCCGGCACAGAGTGCATGTGGAATGTATAACTTTGTTCTTCACAAAGATATAGACAAACATGACAAGCTATTATTGAGACAAAAAGTAAAAAAAGCCTTAAGTGTAAGGAATTAGATTCAATCATTAATTTGTCATTCTATACCTACTGCTTATTTGCAAGAAGCATTCATGAGTCACACATATTCTATTTACACAGTTACAAAAACTGTCTGTACGTTGCTAAAAAAATATACTTCGAATACAATAATCAACCGATGCTCATTTAAACTAGTGAACATCGACGATTCACAAGCCTCACAACGAGATAGCAGTCGTCACATGAAGGTAGAGGTGTGGAGATTTTTAATAACTAAAAATGCAAAATTCTTCATGCTACATTCATTCAATTCATCAAGAGTGGAAATTATAATATAAATCTTCATAGG
>BOPP01000053.1:1796358-1808479 GCA_017312745.1 Gryllus bimaculatus | reverse complement strand
GGTTACGTCTTATTTCAGAGGTATACTTGTTTTAACTGACCATGTAAAACATACAAACGGTTACTTAGACAATAAAAATTTGGTTGACTGATTACCTTGAGCTATGCACGCTCCACCACTTACCTGGGTGTGGATGAAAAGAACTAGAACAGCGTCATTCACGAGAAAGCAGGATGCTTGAAAAATAAAGGGAAGCTAATCAACTCGGCAGGGCATATCTGCGGTGCTGATAAGAAAACGGTCCTGAGTAGCCGACGGGGGCGCAGCTTGTACAAATGTGTCCTGTCTCAATGGATGATAACGGGAAGATAGGGAGCAGGGTTATCTAAAGCGCCCTGTTGTTGGAGGCCGGCATATCACTGATCTCTATTTACAGAATGAGTCATTTCAAGCGAATAAAAAACACTTCAGTATTTTCCTCAATTAGAAGAACAAATATTTTTTATTTTATTTTGCTGATAAACGCTTCAGAAGATTTTTTGAAGACTTATCTTCATTCATAACCAGAAGATTATCCTCGGCATTCTCGCTTCAGCTGCAGGACACTGCAGTCGCTCTGCTAACAGCAGCTAGAATCGTTAAGTGTGAAAGTGCAACTCCACATCACTCCGAACGTTAGGAACTTTGTATGCGAAATAGTGTTCAGAGGTCATAAGTATTCACTACTAGTGCTTCAGTAGTTGAATGAACAACAATGATTTATCCAGCACAGGGCGAATGGTCAGTGAAGCCCTAAATTCGTTATATCATTCGGAAGAGTCATCTAATGTGGTTCCCGACGAAGAAAACAAATTCATATAGAATGTAAACATAACGACATTAACAATTTGAGACATAAGAGAAGCATTTGATAACGTAATAAATAATGAAAATGCAAGGGAAGGGCAGTGTAATTAATATAGAGCAAAATACAGAAATTAGTGGTAAATACGATATTGAATGGCCATGTGATTAATTTCCGTGGATAGCGAATAAAATTACGAAGGTAATCCAGGGATAAATAGGTATGGAATACACATATAAATGCTTGGATGAGATCAACCAACGAGAAGTGAGAATGTGCGGGTGAACGGGAAGATCCTGCGCGGTGGAGCGAACGAGAAACTGGGTTAGGCCCTATCCGGCGCATCGGGGAAGACAAAAGAAGAGCGCGTAAACCAAGAAACGCCGCAGAAAGCATTGATATGATGAAGACGATCGGATCGTAGAACGGTTCTAGATCCTGTGATGATTGGATGAGTAGTTTAAATTATTATTCGGGAGAAAACGTTATAAGTGGGATAAATATAAAACGTGTGTGGGAAGGCAGAAGATGTCGCAATTCGGACTGGACTAAACTAATGGAACTTCGAGTGAACGCGGAGACGATGGCTAAGAAGGCAGGGGACCGCAATAGGAAAGTTATCAAAGGAGATACATTAATTTGATAAATATATGAAGACCAAGTTTTGAAATTAGATTAATAAATTCTAAATTAAGATTAAAGCGGGCCAAGCATGCAAGGAGAGAAGTACAGGGAAATATAAGATAACAACAGAGTTGCTGTTGTAATCGTTATTTGGATTGTTGTATATAAATGTCATGTACGTTTGTTTATACAATGATGATGATAGCAAGTCGAAATAACTCGTACGCCCCACTACTCCGCGACTTTTGAAAGGCTGTGTCCACTGCAATAAGGTCTCGTCGGGACTTAGGTATGCCACGGCGTCGCACTGTTCGTCCTGTAAACAATTGGACCGGTTTGCTTGGGGTCGGGTTGCCGGCCTGCGTGAGTCCGGGTGGGCCTTTCGGCCCATTCAAACCACGTGGGCCGTGATGCGATGTGGTCGCTGCGGTGCTGGCGACGATGGGTCGACGAGCTTTCCCATGGCCGTAGATCCGCTTTGGGGAGCACTGACGAACGTTAAGATCGACGCATCGTACGCGTTGACAGACCGTACGACCACCCGCGCCGAGATACAGACTCAGGTAGCTCCCAACGTGACTCCATGCAACGTTGGGAACCGGTTACTTGCTGTAGGATTACAATCGCGCATACCGCTAGCCCGACTGCCACTCAGATGCAGAACCATCATCGGGCACGTGTGGCGTGGTGTAATGTGCGGGTCAGTTGGAAGACGGAATGGCATGCAGTGCGTGTGCGGCGTCGTACAAGTGAGTGCGTCAGGAGAGTGTTCGTCCATGTCACGTAGAGCCCACTCTGGGAGTAACGGTTTTGGGTACCAAGAGCTTCAACGCGCGTTTGTATTTGGTATTCGTGGAGGGATCATTGAATAGCGCTGGATACATTCAGCACGTTGTACGGCCTGTGCTGATTCCCTTCTTGCAACGGGAGGGTGGTGCTGTTCAAGAAGGGTAATGCCCGCCCTCACACTGCCCGCGCTACACAACGTGCTCTCCGCGATGTTCGTCAACTGTTTAAAATCAATCAATAAATAAAAATTATTGTATTTATGGCAGAGTAGGACGAGGGGAAATCACCGTCAGAGTACCCTTGAAATTGAAAAGACCGCCCCTCCTTGCGTGAGTTACATTTTTCTCCTGAGATCTTCCTTTCTAACATTTTTAATACTATCAACGACCAATCGATTAATAATGGAAAAATTTCCAGTTTGCGTATAAGATAAAATCCCAGCCGACAAGAAACTAGCAGAAGATTGAAACAGAAAAATATTGAAGTGGAGGATTCTAAGTTGAGGGAAATCTGAAAGACTTCAAAATGTTTTTACAGCACTCATCACTTAAAAATTATGTTCACTAGTCGTTGAATGGAAAGCGTTTCTTGGCGGAATGCGTAAGAAGTAATAAGCTTTGCCTTGTGCGCCCCGCAAAGATATCACGGGCTCATAGAATAACTGGGTACTTTAGAGTAAACAAATCACTAGATCTACATCAATAAACATGGCTGCCGTCTCGCAAATCGAGTATATATATTTGTAAAAGTAATGTACTCAAGTGTCTTAGAAGTGCTCATTTAAAAATGCCAGCTACGGTTCCAGCTGTTGCCATGCCCGTCAACATTTCATTAGTACGCCAAAGACTCTCTTTCTCTGCTACTACTACTGAAGAATCATTTCCTCAATATAGGTACTTTTTCTCAGAAATGATTAATAATGAAATATTGAAATGTTCTTTTATGAAAGAACATGTTGGTCGTCGTTGGTCTTTGCTCCATTAAATATTTCGTTCGATTGTGTATGTTATTGTGCCGCAGCAATCCGTGAGGTAGTAAACTGCAGATGTGCTACCTTGTTTTCAAATCTCAGGCCAAAATCGGAATTCTGAAGCCCCCAAAGAAGACTGAAGCAGTTATTAAACTGATAAGAAATAGCAGATACTATACTTTCACGACATCTCTTCAATAAATTGATCCTGAAAGTGTCTTTAAACATCAACATTTGTATATTTTGAATGAGACATTTTTGGGGTCGCAATTAGCACGTGCTGTAATGCAGCTGAATTTTTTTATTCAACGAATATTTACAATCTATTTTAAATGTGAAATAACGAGAATATACAATAATTGGTTATTAACAATATCAAATGGCATGAAGTCAATCCGCTAGCCGAAATCGTTAAGGCAGCATTGCCGTGACGGCTTTGGACCGAATGATCGCAGGTTCGAGTCTCGTCTCGGGCATGATTGTCTTTGTATGTGTCTGTATGTTTGTGATTGTCCATTTCATCCTCTATTATCATTTCACATCATGTCCCAGGGCTAACAATCCTGGGTGGAAAGATGGATGCTGATCCCCTCATAAAAGTCACGTGCACCTCCCCTGGATAAATATAACTAAGCTCTGGTAGGTTGCACTTTCGCGTGGTCTCGAGATGGCCAAAATCCAATGAAATGAAATTAAGAAAGCCACCCATTGGTATTTTTCTTGTAATTCTTCTCAAATATACAATATAAAGATCATTAATACATTATTACATTCTTGTTAAGGGTTATAAGTATTAAGAATAAATGAACAAGTTAGAGCAAAATAAGCTGAAAACTCCAAGTGCGTCGCGTCAAGCTCTATTTTCACACGTGACACGTGCTTCATCACGTAATGGCAATTTTCGCTTCACACAGATATGATGGAAGGAAGAAAGGAAGATTCTCCAGTACTAAGATTGCGAGACTATTCGTCCCCAGTGACTTGCAGCATCAAAAATTATGCTGAGAAAAAAACACATAAAAATGGTTTTCCAAAAAGTAGCAAGCACACTGTCCAAAAACAACAAACAAAATACTCTATTAAAACACCTGCAATAAATTAAACATTTTAACGAAAACAGTGCTCATGAAAATTGCAAAAACATTGTATATTATATATGGATAACCAGCAGAACATATTTTTACAAGTCAAAAGAAACTTGATGTTTTAAAAGCAACGCGTCCTCTTCTTGGGATCCTTGATATCAGCTGTGCCGTGAGCAGGTTCGCCGAGTATGAGAATTCAATAGCTTCGCATTCAATAGCAATGTGAGAATAGGAGGAACAACACAATCCCATTTTTGCATTTATCAAAACTATAGATATCTATAAAAAACGGAGACTGGATAGTTTTTTTTTTACTTCTGTGAGCATTGAAAATTAGTAATAAAGATAAGTGTTGCTTCAGTAATGCTAGTTAGCAAGTGATCTCAACCTACTGAAATGAAAGAATTTCAAGTGAAAAATATTTTTTCTCTTTGTGATTGTTGAAGAGCCACGGTAATTTTTCGGAAAATTGAATATTGTTCGTAAAGTAGTCACCAGCCTTGGACTCCGTGCTCAGAAGGGCACGAAATGAGAACACTGAAGCCTCAGTATTTGAGAAATAATGCCAATTAATGTATTATACTTACCGTTTTGATAATTCAAATGATAACACAGAAATTGTGTTATCTACTTTCCTTTTTTCGCAATGTTGTCATTCTATAACATAATGTGTATTAATTAATAGTTATAATTCTAATATTCTGTATTTCAGAAAATATTAGTGATGGCAATACTTGAGCGTCCTCGTGTGTTCTATAGGATACGTCAAATACTGAATGCGTGTTTAATGTTCTCGAAAGTACTAGAAACACTTTTTTTATCATTACTATTTTTCTCTAGGTATTTTATTTACAAAACTACCTTTCCAAATTTCACATTAATATTAGTTATATGTATGCAACGTAAAGACCTTTAACGTTATTTATAATTATCAATTTGTAAGTCATTCTTGAATTGTTCTTTGATTGTCGAAAATTTCTGGAAAAAAACTAAACTCACTAAATAATGGAAAAAGATGAAAAAATATAATTTTTTTTTCAATTCACAATACTAAATCCATTTCTTCTAATTTTTTTTAAAATATTTCTTTCCTTGGTAAAATACACACACCTTTAAACCAAAAAACGCCTTCAATTTAGTTGTCAATTTAGAACATTTCTTCAGAAACAATTTTTAAAACAATGTGTTCATTTGTGAGAAAGTGACATTAGTAAATATCATACATTTTTAGTTTATAGCTACACGTTTTAAGAAAATAGTCTATTTTACTAGTAAAAATGACATTAAGTTTATTCACGGATTAGCAGAATGATACACTTCTTCAACGGGTCCGCTCAAGTTCCCGCTTCAAAATGATAATTTTTTAGATGAGTCACTTTTTCATACGTTTATTGTCTTCATCATAGACACCACGAAAATGATACAGCAGTAATGACGTCTTTGCATTGCTGGAATACAAATAAGCAGCAAATTCTAAGCAAATGAACGCAAGTAAGGACACTTTCTGGAAGATCAGCGATAAACATTGAGAGAGACAGCCGGGGAGGAGCTGCCGTATGCCATGAAGATATTTTTTGTATAATTGAATACTGTATTATTGGTTGTTGTTTTTTTTTCGAAAGAATCGGTCCCTTTAAAATTGGATACGGAATAAAATAAATTATAAAACGACTGCTGACCACAATTTTAAAGGACTTGTTCTTTCGATAATCGATAAAATTTTGTTTGTCAGAAATATAGTTCAATTTAAAACAATAAATAGAACAAGCAAAAAACCTGGACGGAAATCTTGATGGAGACGATGGTCATTGACCCAGATGTTAAGATGTATATAAGCCATTAGTAGCATTGTCCAAGAAGGCAAATGGACCATTGCCAAATATGGACAACCCCAACTATATCATTCAGAGAAGTGTATACCATCCCACCGCATCGGGTAAGTGACAGGACCATTGACAAACAGATGCGCAATGCAGGACTTTACGAATTTTCTTTAAAATTTAGGAACTCATTTCAGGCATGTGTCTGCTCTATTTCTGATTTTCATACGATCTGCAATTTGTCCTGCTTCTTTTTCTTGTAAATGAAGATGGTAAATTGGTAATAAAAGTATAACAAATATATTTATCTATACTTGATTGAATCCATTTGTGGTTGTTGGGCTCTTTCCTGCCTGTGAATGTGGGTTATGAGGGGAATGGAACGGGATGTGCCAACGCCTCCCACTCCGGAAAGGGGGAGAGGAGAAAGGTTTCTATATAGTGTTATTCCGACATCTTCTTCCGAGCAATAAAGCACCTTCTTACGAGCAAAAATCACAATGCAAACATAAACATAAGCATGGCGTTAACAAAAAAGTTATTACTACGTCCACAAGGGGAATCATTCACAATGCGTTCGCATAAGCGTAACACGTAAGACGTTAACTTAAAAGCTTGCAAGCTTCTGTGCTTATGCTTAAGTAAGACATAAGAAATGAACCAATCACAGAACGGTAACTCAAAATCGAGAATCGAAATTGGATCGAAGTCTATAGAAGAAGTAACGCCATATTGGCAATGGCCACAGTCGATACCTTGAAATCGATTGTCACATCCAACCAATTGTAAACCAGAATGTCTCACAGCCAATAGGAACTCTTATTTTGCTTACGTTTATGTTAGACATTGTAAGTACTTCAGTTTATCACTAACGTTAATGTTTATGTCAATGCGCTATGCTTATGTTTACGTTTGCATTGTGAATGGGCCTTCAGGGAAACGACGAATCAGAACAGTCGATCTAAGAATTCAATTCCGCTAGGCGCCACAAGCGCGTTCTTCAACACATAAACACATTTTTGTGTCTGCCGAGATCTAACGGGCGAATTCCCAATCACAAGCAGGTTCGAATATGACCTTTTGCTCGACTTCTCCTATATGGCAAATACAACGAAATATTAAATTAATATTTTCTTATATTTCCACGTAGGGTTTCAACTATGGCAAGAATAGGTTATGCCATGCACATAAGCAAGTATATTTCATTTACAAATTTTCATATAGAATACAAAAAATACTGTTTCTGATAAAACGTAAGATTTTTTCATTGTGAAGTCGTTGAACAGTTGGTGCATTGAAACGTAGAAGCACTTCCAACTGCACTGAGATGTGATAATTAGGTAAGTGCCTATTGTTCCTGTCTCCCATGACACCATGCATTAATACAATTTTCAGGAGAAAAATTTTCATAGCGGATCCCGCATTTCCCGGATTTATCTGGTGCCTTACATCGCATGCTAATCGATCACTCGGCCATGCTCTACAGGATTTTTTCCCAACTCTGGCTTCGCTAGCCATTTTCCTGCAGTGTTACCTACTTCTATTTCCCCATGATGCAGCATCATGTTAGCCGATCCGGTGTCCGAGATCGCTAAGGCAGTAGTGCCGTAGCGAACTCGGACCGAAGGATCGCGGGTTCGAGTCCCGCCTCGGGCATGGTTGTATTGTGTTTCCTCCTTTCACCCCCTATCATCATCATTACCATGTCAACCCACAGTTACCATACCGTTAAAAGCAGTAGTGGTCGTTAATGACCTAGTAGTTGATGCGACCTTGAATAACAAAAAACAAAAAATAATAATAATAATGTTGAGGGCATTATTTTATTAACGTCCAAAAAAGTTAAAACTGACGTGTTACGGGAAAAGTGCAATCTGTATATACATGTAATCTATCTATTAGGCGATATATTTATTTCATAATATCAATTTAGAAAATGTCGATCTTTAATTTAATAATATCAGTAAATATAATATCGATCTTATATAGATCAGTGGTTGATGGCCAGAACTATTCAAACAAATGCGAATTAAGAGGATGTGGCATTATGAGAATTCACATTCTACTGCCACACTTTGTAAATATTTACATTTCGATCTAAACGTTTGAAAACCTCTTTCTTGACTTCTCACGCTATTGGTCTCGAGATTTTCACATTGCGCTATGCAAAAACCCCTTATCAGTTGGTATCGCTACGACATATTTTTTATCGCTACAGTGATGCAAGGATAAGGATGTGCTATTGCCCAGCCTCTGCGAGTTTAGCCAGTGACTCACTGGCAGTGAGCTTCAAGCAACAGCTTGCGTCAAATTTTGTGCAGGAATTTTAAATGCAGCCCGTAAGGCAATAACCATGACCTTACTAGAAGTTATGAAAGCAGTTATTTAAAGTGACATTTCCAATGTTGCTTCCTAAAAGAGCTCATGCAAAAAACATTTGTCTCTCGCATTAACGTATTTCGTTTGTTGCCAATCGAGAAATGAACACAGAATTAGCGTCGCATTTACTAATACTAAAAGATGAAAAGCAATTTAGTTGTCATATAAATATAACACGTTTATTAGCCTTATCCCTATAATTTGTTACCCCCACATCTTTTGTTTTTAGTTAGCAGCTTTCGTAGATGATAAGTGGCTATCGTGAAATTTTGTATTCTCTTTCGAAGTTAGGGTTCGTGTATAGAATGTGTGCTTACACTTTTGTATAAGAAATTAGAGCCAAGTTGGGATAACGAAATACCCCTTCATGCGTGTATGAGGTACGTATGTACGTATTTTTCTCTCCCTTCAATAATCAAATTCGGGTATTTTCCTCTGTCTTGAAGACTGTGTTGATGGCTATGCCCTCTCACAAAAGTATAAATCAGCATACGAACAAAGAAATAATTCAATGCTTGAGATGGAATGTGTGCCCAAGGTCAAAGACCAGCGAACAAGTGTGCGTATCCTACAACAAGAGGGGCAAGTAGGAAGTACATTAGTCTCGATGTTGCCTTACGTTGCGCTATGGAAAACCCCTTATCGGTATCGATACGACTTATATTTCCATGAAACGTGTTTTATCATTACCATTTTACCTGTAAATAAATAAACACACTAATAGGAGACTAATAATATAACTTTAATATAATTAATACAATTGATTGAAAAATAAATACAATTGTTTTGACATTTAGATTATTACAGAGTTGCCAGATAGTTTGGAGAGCTTCTCTTCCAATTGTCATTTATCAATTACCCAATGGGTCGTCTTTAAAATAGAAATAATCAGAAATTATTAAATTTAGAAAAATGGAATACTTTATTATATTGGGCTACATGTCAAATGTCGACATTTTAAGGTGATTCCTGATCTCCCTGCACACGCCTGTGCAAAGTACAAAAGGGTCTGAAAGAATGCAAGCTTTGAATGCCATGAACCCACCTTCGTCGATCCGGATAGTCGAGATCGCTAAGGCCGCAGTGGAGTGGAGAACGGAAAGATCGCGTGATCGTGGCCGAGGCCCGCCTCGGGTATGGTTTTATGTGTCTGTGTTTGTGTTATCCTTACGTGTCGTCTTCCCCCTTACAGTTATCCCATTACTCCAGAGGATAAAGATATCGCTACATGACCCCGTAGTCAAAAAGCTGCCTAAAAAAATTTTTTTTTAAACTATCTTCCAAGAACGTGTCGAGATGTGTTTTTCATGCAATGTCAGCTCATTACAAGTGAATCTAATTTGTTGTTTATTTCAAACAAATATTTAGTAACCTTATACTACGTAATTGGCTTCTATAGTTTGGGGTAACATATTGCCCCATGTATCCACGCCCCATGTTTCACTCATGTAGCCTTTTTAAGGTTAAAAATATGATTCTTTTTCCAATATAAGCTTTATTTAGCCGGTCAGATGAACGAGATCGTTAGGGCAGTAGTGCCGCGTGTACGTCTATATGTGTGTGCTGTTCTTTCATCCCTCGCCATCTTCATTATTTCATCGTCCATACCTTCAGGGCTAACAACACTGCGGTATAAAAATCAGGTTTCAGCTAAAATACTGACACACACACACACACACACACAAACAAAGGCACTTGCAGATTGCACGCGTGATCCAAGTTGTCAAAAAAAGCTTTATTTGCATCACGTTCGCTACGATCCTTGCTTGCATCATGATCGCTCCGTCCCTGAGCCTGCGTTTATTTAGTCGGAGAGCAAAATTAGTTTTATTTTCTTACCCTTCCCCGACGCAGTCTTCACACTCTTGATGTAATTCAATCCGGCAACATTCGCGACGCTAGTGGCCACAGAGGGAGCAGGTGCTTCCTCGCTTTTTGTCTTCAGAGCCTGTAGTTG
Organism: Gryllus bimaculatus; assembly: GCA_017312745.1. Classification (NCBI taxonomy): domain Eukaryota; kingdom Metazoa; phylum Arthropoda; class Insecta; order Orthoptera; family Gryllidae; genus Gryllus; species Gryllus bimaculatus. The sequence goes on along the minus strand of BOPP01000053.1, from coordinate 1,798,071 downwards.
GCTACGGGCCTCGTTTATCGCTGTCTCGAGTTCCTTACTTCTGCTCTTCATCTCTTCTACATGTTTCATTGCTTTCTCTCTTCCCTCGAAGACTGCGTCCGCTCGGACCTGCAACAGAGAGACATTTGATGACATTAAATGATATTGTTTCAGAAACCAACAATCTATACATAATTTCAAGAATTTCTGTTTGTTTTTTAATTTTATTTTGTCCAGCAGTAATGTGAAAGTTAAAAAACTATTCTGATGCTATGCAATGTATTTTCTTACCACCCTAGCGATAGTTTCTTCAGAACAAATTAAATTTATAGTACAATTAGGATGAAGGTTGATGATGAATGGGATGACATGATACATACTTTTTTGTTCACAATTAGACCAGACGGAGTTCATCATGAAAAACAAAAGTGGACAATATGTGTAAATGTGATTAATCACCAGATTTGATAAATGAAAATTATACATAATGAAGAGGAATATTTGAGTAATCATTTCCAAAACTAAGTCCAAATTTATGAAAGAGATATTTTTTGAATAACAATAGTTGTCCCATCTTCCTCTATCAACCAGTATCATTAGTTTGCTTCAAAACTTGATAATTCCTTGTGAAAACTCCACGTGAAAGTTGCACCCTGTTCTCAAACTTCTGAAGTCCATAAGTATTAGAATTGAATGTATGAAATCGTATTTGAGCCATTTTTATAAGCGTACTTTTATAAGAAAAATATTGAAAACCATGTCTGAAAATGTCGTTGGTGCTTCGTACCTCCAAAATCAAACTTTACGTTTGAAATTCAACAGGCCATCACATCAGCGAGGTCTATCAGGGAATATGGGAATATCAATAGAAATGTTGGTGAAAATTCTACTTATGGTTTAGCTGCTAGCGTTGTTCACAGACAGACGGAATGAAAGACAAACAGACGGTCCTACAGATATTTTTTTATAAATCAATTTTTCAGAATCAAGGGCCCACGAAACGGAATTCTGATAATATTCAGTATACATAATATTGTACATTATGTACACTACAGCGTATTAAAGGAAATCTTTTACTTCCCATAATTATCAATTTATTCGGCAAGAATTATCCATTTTTCGGTATCAGAGACACTAAATACGAATTTTTATGCTTTGAAAATCACAGTCTTCTGCTGCAGCTTTACAATAAGCATAGTACATGCAATTGTATTACATGCAATTGCATCCTTTGATACATACGAGGAGGAAATTTGCATAAAGTGTAGCGAGTTTATGTTATTCTGTCAATAAATCAGAAATTGGATTCAATTTTTTCAGGCGTTTAAGATTAACTGAATTACATATGTGTTTTTTTGAAAAGTCATATTTTTGTATACCTTTTTAAATCTCTATTTTAAATATTGTTTCGAAAAAATTTCGAAAATACAGAGTTCACCGAAAATGCACCTCTTTTTATGTCATCCTTAGATACATACAAGGAGAAAATTTAAAGAAATAAATTGGAGCCCTTTTTTCAGAAAAAAAATGTTTGAAAATGAAAGAAGAAGAGCGAGTGCATGCACACCTTGTGGCTGCGCCTGGCGTTGAGCATCTCTTCGAGTCGGAAGTGCAGCTGGCCCTCGCGCGCCAGCAGCGCGTCGAGCGCGCGCCGCAGCCCCAGCAGCCGCACCTGCGCCTCGTTCATGGCCTCGTCGGCTCGCTCCACGCGCCCGCGCGCCTCCGCCACCCGCG
>BOPP01000053.1:1656364-1792289 GCA_017312745.1 Gryllus bimaculatus | reverse complement strand
TTTCCTAAAAATGTTCCTAATTCTTTCATAAATTTAGATCTTTTGTCACCTAAAATGTTTTGGGCGCGCGTTTAGGAAGTAGTAATTTCCCATTCCCATCCATTTTTTTCTCCATGTTTCGGTTGCACAACAAATTAAGAGAATGTGGATCCAGTCTTCCCTATCACCGCAAAGGACACAGATGCCATTACCACTTGCGTCCTTTAGTCTACGCTGCATCCACCCCCAACCCCCCCAACCCTGAACCAAGCGTATCCCCCTCTTGCGTCCTTTCCGAGAGAGTGTATGTAACTTTCGCAACCCCATAATGGACTCGCATGGATTTGAGCTACCAGCGAACGTTTTTCAGCCGTTGCTGCCCAGATCTCTTGCCTCTTTATATCCGCAAGTCTATCGGAAATCAGCCTTTCTATCTCACGGGTTCCCCTATCTCCCACCATTTCCGGAGAGACGTCTCCCAACCCTGCTCGGTCAAGTAGCCGTTTAATCCTAATGTAATAGAACTTGAAATGACTAAGAATATCATAGAAGGGTAAACTTGATCTGGGTTTTCTCATCGGTTTTCCCCATCTTCTTCCCAACTGTTGCCACTTAAGTTGCCAACTATTGCCACATAAAATACATTTTTCACATTTTCTCAGTTCATGGTTCCTTAACGGTATAACTTAAATATGACTTTAAGAATTGTATTAAAAAGGTAAAACCTGGTGATACATGTAAATTTTCTCACGAACATTTGGATACCTTTTTGAGATAATACCGTTTGAGCATTTCTTAAAATGCAACATTTTGAGCTTATTTTCACAGAAAACTTTTGAGTTTTCGGGAAACTTAAATGGAAATAATATGAAGCACTTCTACTTATAAATGCAATGATGTATTTATTGCAATTGATGTATGTACAATTATAAAATACGACAGTAATGTAAATACAGTATTAACGACGTGAGTACTATTTAAATCTAGTGGTGTTACAAAAAGTCATAGATTTTTCGTACTAGTTAGTTTTCTTTCCCCTTTAGCCTCGGCTATATATTGGTCGTTTTGCCCTACCCTCTTCTCAGCTGTCATCTATTGACGCTTAAAATACATTTTTTTCACGTTTCTGCAAATTTTCAAATACGTAATGCTAGAATTGACATGACTTTGAGAAGAATGGGAAAAATGGTTCTACATGCACATTTTCATTGAAACATTTGGGGCCATTTTTAAGAAAAAGTCGTTAAAGTGTTTCTGAAAATGGGCATTTTGAAACTTTTTCACCCAAAACTTTCCAGTGGTCTAGAAACTTCACAAAAATTCATTTCAAGCAATTGCACTTGCAAAAATCGTACTGAAAAAGTCGTAATGTATATTAATGAGAGAGACATAAAAAATACCGTTGTGTGATTTTTTGTGGAAAAAAAGAGAAATCCAAGTTGCATTCATGTCATGTTATTCAGTGAATTTTGCACAAAACCGAGATAAATATATCCATACAAAAGATATTAAAGAAAAAATTTGGAAGCATTTTCAAAAAAGTAAGAAATTTTGAGCTCTCTTTCAAAGAAAATGTTTAATTCTTCGAGAAATATGAAAGGGAGAGAGAGGGAAAGAGAGAGAGGGAGAGAGAGAGAGGGAGAGGGAGAGACAGATGTCAAAATTTGTACATTTGGGTAATTTTTTAATAACAAAAGAATACAGCAAAATGGCGTTTAAGGTATCTTTGAACAGTGCATCTTATACAAGAATTAAAAATATTTGAAAGGGAAGAACTTTAGCAAATATTTGACATCTATAATTTTAAACATTCCATAAAAGTTTATGTGTAGTTATGATAAAAATGTGCTTGTGGAGCAATGGTGGTCAGTGATTCGCATTATCGCAGCATAACTCTCATTGCTCCAAACAAATAATTTATTGATGTAAATTTAAATGTCCCCTGGGGCTATTGAAGCATGTAGCAAGAATGGCTGATAGAATGAAGACTTCATTTAATGGCTCAAACACTTTAAAATTCTTGACCAACTGCCCAGGACCCAGTACTGCTGATCGTGGACAACCTTGAGAGTCACATCACTAGACTTCTACAATGTAAACAAAAAATACTATTTGAAGTACTAATGGGTTCATTTTCATTCATATTTTCTTACGGACTCCCATTACCCGCATCGTGACTCCCATTACCCGCATACTAATGTATGATACAAAAGAACGTTACTCGCGGAACAATTGCTCCGAGGACCAACTCGCACTGATTGAATTTTGAAAAAACAAAAAGTGACCCTCATTACCTACGCTTCCCCTAAAACCACTTCTTTCTTATCTTTGGGCTGCCTCCTTAGCTTTTCTGTCAGCTATTTCATTTTCTGCATCATGGTTGGCATCCAGCACAAATATATTTCTTTTCCAACAGTCCTCAATTTGTTAATATTTTAAAACAATATTCTGGATTATTTAATTGTCACTAGCTACGTTCCTTAAGGCAAAAATGGCACTTTTAGTCGGTTGTTATCATATATTTCTTCACTGTCTTTCTATGTATCCCGGAGCTTTAACCACAGCGTATAATTCATTGGCCATCACTGAAAAATCATGCGGTAGTTTCATGATAATTACCTCGATTTGAAACCTTTTCTGCACAACCCACCTTGTTTAGATTCTTTGAGGCGTTAGCATATTTTGTTTCAGGAATCATGGTATTTTTCGAGTTAATTTCCTATGAAAATACGAATTTCTTAAATATTTACTTTATGTTTACAAGGAATGTTTGGAATTTCAATCAGTCCTTTTAATATCTTGCATTGTCCAAGGAGCATATTCGGGATGAACTGTGTTCTTATCAGACAGGATTTTTTCTTGTAACTTCTCTAGCATCTGAATCATTGCTCTTACCGCCAAGTGTCTGGGAAGTTTCTTCTTATAACTGAAGGTTCGGTAAAACTTATAGGAATTTTGAAGATCTTTTCTTATTGGATTCAATTTATTTGATGTTACTTTGATACTTTATTAACCGATCCCTGAGCTTTCATAATATGGTAACTGACTGACAAAATTCCAGTTCCCTCGCCTTGATTGAACGTTCTTTTAAAAAGTTATAAATTAATTTGCTAATATTTCTCATAATTGTGGCTCTTGTTATGGTTTTAACAACCAGTCTTCTCCATATCATCTCTTACGCTTTTTCTGTCTAAGCTTAGAAATCAAGTGAAATTATTAGCAAAGCCAATGTATATTCTGTTCTCTAGGGATACTCCAATGATAAACGATGTTTTCTGAAGTCACTTTGATATGGAGTAATTAATTTATGGAGAAATATTAATTAATTACTCAATACATTGATTGGTTGATTATTTTGTCACGCGTCAACTGTTATATTCATTAGTTCCGTAAGTGTAATTGCTCATTTTATCACAGGAGGTAGCGGTGTCCATCTGCCGCTGGATGATGAGATCCGGTGTAGCTGACTTGCGGGGGTTTTCCCTATCCAGATATTTCCCATCAGCGCGACATCGCCCCCGCCAGGACAAGCTCTAATCTCCAGACTGTTCTCCCGACATTGGCAGGATTTACGCTTAGGCCCAACAGGCACGTGACTAGGGCGGCAAAAATTGTAGACTAAAATTGTCTAAATGGCCTCTTCATTGTCGTGCGTTTTTTTAATTAACTGAGTTTTTAAAAAAATTATTAGATAGGCGCAATTCTGCCAACTTCCATTTTTCGTCCTCAGGACAAACAAACAAAAAAAACAAAAAAACTTCACAGCAAAGTTTAAAACCCTTCCCAATATCTTATTGAAACAAAATTTATGTACGTTACTTTGCAGTACATTGCCAGGTGACATTAAACAAATATAATCGATACATAAGTTTAAGTGACAAAAAAAATATTTTCTGTTGCATAACTTTCTATAAAATTAGAAACTATACTGATCATCAAGCAGAAAAATAATATTTACTTTAACATTATATTTAATTAATTATTAAACATTTGTATTATAGTAAAATTCAAAGCGGAAAATGAATAATGCGGAAATCTGTGTAGGTAACGGAAATCGCGGTAGACCTAACAAATTTTACAATATTGCATTTCATAATGTGTAATCTTGTTTAATACGGAAAAAAATACTAGTCCCCTGAGATACCACACTGAGCAAGCTTAACTGTATAGAGTTTTAAAAAGACTAAATACACAGTACTTCAGTTTCTGAGTCAGTGAGAAGATTATGGGCCATAATGGATCGAAGAGGCTTTTCAAAACATTTAATAAACATAGCTGAAAGTTTATGTAAAAATACAAAAATCCGAATAATAATAAATTCATAACAATCACAACCATTAAAAACTAACCAAGGATTAAAACAAGGTTGCAGCCTTTCCCCAGTATTATTTAACATCTACTCGTATATAGACAATATTCTTAGAGAATGGAATTTAATAGTAAAACAAGGGATCAGATTGAACGGAAATAATTATATCAATACTCTGCAATTTGCTGATGACCATGTTATTATGTATTAAAAGGAAAATGATCTCCAAATGGCACTCCATCAATTAAATCTAATCTGTAAAAATTATAACATGAAAATATCAAAACAAAAAGTGAAGGTCATGGCGTTTATCCAATTAGAACAAAGATATGCCTGGAAAATCAAACAATAGAACAAATATCACATTTCAATTATCTGAGATGTGATATAAGTTACGACCGGAGCCAAGATATAAAAAATAAATTGCACAAGTTCCAATATATATGCGGCACGCTACATAGACCATTAAGAAATAATACTAGAAAAGACACTATTTTAAAATTTTACAAAACCAGTAGTGCTGTATGGGAGTGAAAATTGAATTCTCTCTCAAAAAGTAAAAAATGAATATTCAAGCTACAGATATGAAATTTTTAAGGAGAGTAGAAGGTTGTACTTTGCTAGACAAACAAAGAAATGAAGATATAAGAAAAGAATTAAATATATTTAGTTTAAATGATTGTATAGAACTATACAAACAAGACTGGAAAAAACATTTAGAAAGAATGGAGCACAATACGTTACCTAAACAAGTGCTGCAGTACAAACCAACAGGAAGAAGTGTAGGAATACCACACACAAGATTGTTTGATATGTGAAGACGGAACAGGCAGCCGCCTAATACCGGAAGTGCAGAAGAGGAAGAAGAAGTATTGAAATATCAAATCTGTAGTTCGTTTACCGATGCAAGTAAGGTTTATATAACTCGGTAGCAAAAAAAATCAAGTTTTTAAAATTTGCTAACCTCGCTTTGTTAACACTTTTCTTTGTCATTCAACATGTTTAGAATAAGGATGGGGAAGAGATTCTGGAGAGAGATTGCGCAGATTCTACTTCTCCCCAATACGACCCAGACACTTTTTATGGTTTTTTTACGAAATAAATCATATCAATTTGTACTTTCAGATTATATTAACAACGGTCCCACATCTTCAGCATAATGCATTTGAACGGAAAAACCGTTTACGTATAACGTGGTCGGTTCCAGTATATGAATGGGGACAATGTCAGTTTCACCGCCTACACACACACAAACAGAAAGATTTGATGTAATAATTTTTTGAAGTAGAATTTTTTCGAAATAAATTTACACATTGAACTAGGAGCGTATCGAAAATATTTTTTGGGAAAACTAAGAGATGAAAAACTATTCTGGCATTTTGTATTTGTCTTGACACGACCTATTCAATGGTGAAAACCGCATCTCCACACTTTTCATGGGAGCCAAGATAAACAATACACTTTCTTGTGTTGGTTCCGGCGTCTGCTACCGCCGTCGGTGAGCGCCACCATGCACCAACACACCGAAAACCACACCCTCATGGTGCGTGGGAATTTACAGCTAGTCAGAAGGTTTTGAAAAACGCAAATTCCGTTTGTAGGATTATTTTCATAAATAACAATATTTATGTACTCTTATCTCCGAAAAAAGAGTAAAAGAGTTATTTCGTAATCGATTTAAGTAAATCCCTCCTAAACAGCGAAAACAGGAAACGTTAGCACCTACATAGAACAATTGTTGAGCCAATACACGCAACACAAATGCGCATTTTGGTGTTTGAAGTAATTTGTTCTAGGATTTATTTATTGGACGTGGCAAGTGGCTCCATAATTGTAGTGCATGTTGTAGCCAGGCAGTGGCGGTTTTCTCCGATGCTGGAACGCAAGGTCCGGCGCCAACCTACACGAAGACTTGCGGAGTTTCCTTCTCCAGGTATCTCCAAAAAGGGAAGAAGGTGTAAACTATCGACTGGTGTCTGAAGGGGAAATGAGGAATGGGCGGTTCAGCTCGTATTGGTCATTTTCTTTCTCAACTCCTTTCAAACCCCGGAACCATAAAACCGGGCCATGGACCGCGCGATCCTCGCTCCGCATCCAGTTCTCACACCGGTCCATAAGGCCGAATGATGGTTGACATGTCGAGACCCATCGGGTGAGATGGTTTCGTGATTTCCGTCTTGGATTCTGATGTTTTCCGTTTCCTCTAAAGCATTTTTGGTCTTTATTGAATAATTGTGTTTCTGAGCGTCAAATTCTACGTTCAATGCTTTATCTCGGAAGGTGGCGGTGTTTCCTTCCCCGCTGAGTGGTGAGATTCGGTACCGACCTACGCGTCGGCTAGCGGGGTGTATCCTCCTCCAGCTATCTCCCCAGCGCAGCGGGGCAACATCCCAACCGGTACATGCTTTAAGCACCTGACTCGTCTCCCAACATGTTTGGTAATGTAATGCGTGTACGTGAGTGGGGGGGGGCAAAGGGTGAGAATTGGACAAGGAAGTGGAAGCGCGGTCCGTGGCCCCTTTCTTAGGGTACTCACCCGGTATTCGACGGGTATTGTTCAAAGAAACTTCAAAAAACTACCGATCAGAACAACAGGTTCCTCCACGCAGTGGCTGAATTCCATCTAGCTAGCTAGTGTTGAAAATCCGCCCAGTCAGGCTTCGAACTCTGAGACCTCCTGGTCAGAGTCGCTGAAGAGACAACGGCTCTGAGCTAAACTTAGCCTGTTTGTTGGCCTTGAGGTTCTTGGGTTAGATTCCTGATGGTAGGAGATTTTCGACTTTAGTTACTTATCTACAACGAAACTACCTTCTGATTACTGACAGAGTAGAATTCTAATGGTCGTCTCCTCTCTTATCGGGAATTTTCCGAGGTTTCTCCGATCAGCACCAGGTGAATGCCGGAGCTGTACCCTGGCAACGGGCGCTAGGAATTGTCCCTGCCATATCCTTACTCACACACTCTAATGTGCATGCACTACAGGGCTACATGTACTACACGTACACGTCAGGAGATTAAGTTAAAATGATGGAAAATATAATTATGATATTCAATTGCCACAATCCTCTCACCTTGTCGGAGAATATGGATAGCAAATAACTGGCAATATACCATGCCACTTTCTGTAAGTAGCGCGTGATTTATTCACGTCTATATATCAGGCCCTAACAGGGCCGGATTTACCTACAAGCAAAACAAGCAGTTGTTTGGGGGCATCCATTCATTAGGGGCCCCGCGTTTTGGAAAAATACTGTAAAATGATAAATAAAAAAAAAATATGTAAAATGTATTTAATGTAAAAAAATGTATCACAAGTAAAAATTTCTATAAAAAATATCAGTTTTCATTTGTATCTGTACAGAAAGTACTTGTACTATAATACATTTTTATTAAATAAAGATGGAGCTATTTTTTTTGGGGGGGGGGGGGCAACTCAATTTTGTGTTTGGAACCCCGCACTACTTAAATCCGGCCCTGGGCCCTAATCATCTTGCTCTTGGAGACATTATAATTACAAACCAAGCTTTCAAAAGTCTTCACAATAGGCGAATGGACAACAATAATAAAAGATCAATGTGGTGTAGCAGCACTAGTTCTTTTTAAAAGATCCCCCCATTAGAACGCCACTCGTATAATCGTTACAACATAAAACTTGAGATTGAAGAAATGGCAGTCCTAACTCTACACTTTCATTATCAGAACAATCGTTTTTTTATTAGTCGCTCACATTCTCGTCTCAGACTCTGGGAATTTAAGAGGTAACTATCGCTCAGTGACTAAATGCCTATTTCTTGAACTGAATCTGTTTCGTGACGACGAGCTACTAGTATTTTCCATAAACCTGATAAGCAAATATTTGTTTTCATACAATTTTAACGACGTTGGCGCTCTTCACAATACAAAAATGTACGCAAAAATGCGTGATTCATTTTCGATATCCTGTGCAACAGAATATGGGATTTACGTAAGCCATTTACGAGTTAAAACATCTACAGCATTATACTATTAAACTGATATCAGCGAGTCATTTAAACAACGCGAGAAGAAATCAACATTGACTGTAACTCGAGAGAAAGTGTTGGCTTTCTGACTGCAACAGCTTGAACACATTGAGCCTCTTATAAAGCGATTTAAGACCGGATTAACATTTTGAGGCCTTATGACCAAAGTATGGTCCCCCTTCATCACTTTAAAATTGTGAACATAAGTTATCAAAATGAGAATAAAAATAAAACAATGACCTTTGCCATTTTGCGTAATAATCATTAAAATAATATTACATTCTATAAATGTGCACGCACATATATGATTTTAAAATAATTTTCGTCTATATTTTCGTGTGACATAGTGAGGGCAGAATCCATTATTTGAAACATGAATTAACTTTATTATATTTTTGTGAGGTTAATAAAAAGTAGAGGTGTTTCAACAGCACACTCTTTCTCCCATTATTGGAAACAGTCACGTAATATTGTGATATCGCAATTCTGTCCTACTAACATCTCAGCTATAACTTGAAAAAGTCCAATTCAAGCTATTCACATGAAGAGCCTTCGGTACACATTTGCATTTATTTCAATAGTCAGGAACAACAGTCATTTCTTACTTTTTTTGGTTATTTAAGGTCGCATCATATACTAGGTCATTAGCGACCAACATTGCGTGTAACGGTATAGTAACTATGAGGATGACACGATAGTGATGATAGGGAAAGTGTTTATAGGGATGTGAAAGGACGAACACAATACAACAATGTCCGAGGCAGGACTCGAACCTGCGATCCTTCGGTCCGAGATCGCTACGGCATTAGCGGTCTCGGCCATCCGGATCGGCCTTTCTTGCTTTTACAAATGAAACAAATAATAATATATTTCTTTAACTGTTACAGTACATGCACAATACAGTGGCGTAATGTTTTCCAATTTTCGAAAATACCGAGATTGTGGAGGAAATGGGACCAGCATCACGTTCTTTACTCTTTTTGGCTTCATACGTGGAAAAAATGAAAGAAAAAAATTGGAGCAGTTTTTGAGCAATGCTTGTTTAAAATTTAACAGCTACTAATGTTTCGCGCAAAATTGTGCAAAAATACTGAAATTTTCAAGCTCTTATTGTTGTACTTGCGTAATTTGTTCGAAAATGTATATGTTTTTATTATATTCTATCATTTCTCTACTTGTAGAAAACAATTCTTGGGCGTTACAATTACACAAATTTCACTACCTAACAAGACAATGATTTTGATATTCTAAATTTATTTTACGCTTACTCAAAAATGTATTAATGATTTTTCAGTAATCCGTAATTATTCCTTAAAGCGATTTTAAACGAAAGTATTCATAAAAAGTAATTTAACCCTTTCCTGTTTTTGAACCAATGTAATGGAAATCGGCAACACTGGGGTTCCCCGGACGGCGAAGTTGGCAACTCGGTGCGACAGCTACCGCGCGTGTCGGTACTTCGGAACGTGGACGTCAGTTGGTTCACGACGGCCGTCTTTCCCGCAGACAGGCGTTGCGCTGCCAATTTTGCAAGGATTTTTGGAATGAACTGCTTCATATAATTAAAAAAAAGATGTTGGCGTCGTAAACGAAGGGGAGATCTTTCACGTCGTTTGCTACGCTGAAAGAATCCGCGGGTTCTTCATTGTTTTTTTGGTAATTCCATCGACGTCGCGAAACTGCTGTACTGCAGGTACTGCTTACTTCCAGTTGCATTATTGCTTTTTGTGGAAATGTGTTTGCTATGTATTGATATGTTTTGCTGCAAAGTTACTTGAGGAATGTTGGAATATTACAAATAGCGTAAATTATTCTCCAACGAATATGACACTACGACATTAGTGTTAGTGAAACATGAAATTAATGACGGACATCTGTCTAATCACTGATAGCTAACTTAGAAATGGATGTTTTATGGATCTAAAATGTTTGATCAAAGATGTTTGGTATTTTTCTGCCAGGAAGAGGCTTTCCTTGGCGTCCTAGAAATTTGACACCTGCTGGGGTTAATCTTCATTCGTCGTCATTTCTTGTCAAGCACATGTTCCCGCAATCGTCTCTTCGTAGTGCCCTGCCAGCTATATCAGGTATTACGCACATTTCAATATTGCGTGACTTGAACTTTCTGAAAAGTATTTAGTATTCCTGTTTCGCCGAGTTTTATGTTGCACTTCTGTTCGGTTCAACTTTTGTTGAGAATATTATGGAACTAGTACGTTTTTTCAAGTGAATTTATTGTCTTGGTCTACGATCATAAACCTAATATTGTAGATTATTAGTACAGTGCTAATAGAATGAATACCAATAGAAATTTCCGCGATAGGTGTGCTCACTGGAAGAGCTCTTTCCGTATCACAATATTTTTTTGTAATATCAACTATCATTTTCAACAAAGTGCTTTTACTTATTTAAATTTTACAACAATGGAGTACATATAAATAAAATTTTGTTGAGCAGAAGTTCTAATGCTCAATCAAGGGCGGATCCGGAAATTTGCCTGGGGGCAAAACTAATCCGAGAGGGAGGGGACACATGGCCCCCATGCCCCCCACCCTGCCCCCGGATCCGTCCTCATAGAATTGTGGATATATACTCTCTATTGTGGCCAGTTTTTATTATCTTCTCGTACCGTTGGGTAGAAAATACACCCCTTGGGACAGCGCCCACTGTAGTCGCTTTGAGAATGCTAAGTTTTTAGTGCGAAAACTGAACACGTATTTTGTAACGAATGAAATGTAAAATCTCGACTGCGGTTTTCTCAATCAAAAATCATAAAGTAAACCAAATAGATCTAAAATTTAAATATGATAGCGAATATGAAGTCAAATTCTTACAACAATATCAACGTTTCCGTGATGTAGAGAAAAACAGGTTTCTTTGAGATGTTTTAAGTATTATGTATTTTGAGTCAGTAGACCTACTCAGACGCATAGGAAGTGTAATTCTTAACAAAACCCAGCCACACAAAATAAATTAATTAATTTGGGAGAAGATTCGGTTGGAAATTCTAAAGATCTTAAATGTGATAGATATAGGTCAAATAAAAATAGATATTCAATAATATAGAGATTTAACAGAAAGTTTTAAATAGTTTAAATAGTTTTATAAAGGGAATATTTACACAATTGTAAAACTGTAATGAGTGGAAACAACTTTAATGTGAATTACATACTTTCCCCCTGAGTTTTGTCCAAATGTCAAATATAATAAAATTACTTTGATAACCTGATTAACTTCATTTCTGATACACAGATACAGAAAAAATGTATGCATTACAATTTTTTTTATTTGGAATTTTTATATCACTTATCCAAATAGTATTTTCCAATTTTAAAGGGGGAACAATGAAGAAAAAAACACATCAATTTAGAAAGATAAAAACTTTCTAAAAAAATTTTAAAAAATCTGTTGAAAAGTAATTGAAAGAAAATGTATTAATCAGAATCAATCACAATTCAGAATTAAGTCAGGAGGGCTTTCGCTTTGATGAACTTATCTATAACATCACCCAGGTTCACTTTTTATCGAGTTTGTCACTTACTCTCTTGGACAATATATAATGGTTTTGTTTTTAATATTGTTAGAGGGGGCCCAGGGGAGGGATCACTGTGAGAGCTACATTTGCATCTTTTGACTTGAGCCTTCCTTTATGTTCTAATGAAATCAAATCACAAATAATAAAACCCAGCAAAGAGCCCCCCAAATCATTAAATATAGCAATAAAAAGCTCTGGGAAAACATCTATGCATTCTCATCATAAAATACAAAATTTGAGCTCATTGATTTAGAGTAATAAACAAACCACTTTCAGAAGACACATTTAAATTGTGTTCAGTTAGAAGAAAACAAAAAATTGCTTTTAGGGACTGCAGGTAATTGCACCCGCTGGGCTGGCGATAGTGACACAATTTGTTAGAGAATATACTTGAGATCTCCAGAATGTGAATTGTTATCAGATGCATCCAATTAGTATCAGATGGATCCATCTTCACTTACATAAATTAACATTCCTGAGAACTGCATTATCTTTGTTGTCTGTATGTGAACTTATTCTATTATCATGTACAAGATAATTTGTAATTGCAATTATGAACATTAAATTGACTTTACAAAATACAATAAATTTGAAAAAAAATGCTTTTATAGCAATCTTTCTTCTTACTAGACTGAATTAGAAAATATATTCAAAAGAATTATTTTAAATAAAATTGCTTACTAGATTCCTTCTTTCTATTTTGTTAAAGATTCAATGTAACATACTAGGATGAAGTGCTGGGAAATATTAAAACTTTAAATTGAATTAACATGTGATAGCTAACTAAAAATATTAAAAGATCATTATTTCTAAAACTTACTCTAAATGCAAATTACTCATTTGTAAATATAGTGATATTAGAATCGATCAATATTCTGAATCAATTGTCTACAAACATAATGTTCTCTCCATTCTATCATTAGCATTCATCAATTTTCCAGTATTTTTAACTTTGTTGCATTTGATGTTTTAAATACATCAGGTAACATTAATAACTTCAATTCCCACTACATTGTGTCTCCTGAGATGTAAATCTTTGTTGATTGTGAATGATAAAACCTTGTGTATTCTCTTGGTGTTCCTAATACATAAATATTGAACTTAAAGCCACCCATAAATATATGATAAAGATATTTCAATAAAATAATGTTTTATATCAGTATTTTCCCTATATAAAGACACTTTTGGGTGTAATGCATATTGTTTTATAAATAATTATGTCAATTCATTTTTTAATGTTATTTAGTAGTACTAACATTCAATCATAAACTTCACCACAAGCTGATATACCATAAGTTATAATTGGCCTGAATAAAGTATAAAATATATCATCAATAGTTGTTAAGTTTATAGAATCAATCTCAGTTTAATGAAGACGTATGAAACTTTTCTGTTCCATTTCAAATTTTGGTCAATATGGAATCCAAAATATTTAAAAACTTCGACTCACAATATATTTGGACAATTACAGACCAAATTATCACAGCTTTATGTATGTGATAATATATATCCTGACTTGTCATACATGGCATGCTGTATTTATGTGTCAAATATATTATTATTGTTATTATTATTATATGATAATGATGATGAAGCTTCTTATCACAAGTCTGTGGTATAACGTTCAGATAACTATCAAATGTAAATACAGTCTTTCCTATATTAAAGCTCAGAAAATCACGACAGCCATTTTGTTAGGACAGCTTGACTTCTGATTCTCTTATTACAACCTCTCTGGATTCACCCTTAATAATTTTACTTGTGACTTTGGCAAAAGAAATCAAATCACCTTTGGGCAAAGTTTTAAAAATCTCATTTGTATGTAATAATAATAAAAGTTGCCCCAGAATTATACCTTAAGATTAATCACAATTCACTGTCACCTCTTAACCATATGGGCCATTTATTTTCACATATAGCATTCTATTCAATTCATAACAATTTTTTAGCTTTAGAAAAGTTGAACTTGTGTATTTATTAATTCCAGGAAGTTTGCTGGTCAAAGAAGAAGAATTGCAAGTGAAGTTGATGCCTGGAGAAATACTTAGGAAAAAAATTCCATTCTTTGAACCCCTTTATTCATTTGCTTAAATATTTTTTTATCAAGTTCATACTAAAATTGCTTAAATTTGTATTTGCTAATTGAATATCAAAAATGTCTTTTTTTAGTAGATCTCAAATTATATTGACGGAGGGACAAGTAATTCATCAACTTAGGAGAATTTTGAATGTTGTAATGAAATCTTTTGATCATATACCACCTCTGCATGCAGCAATAATGTTTGGTTCAGCCCACACTGTGGAAGCTTTACTAGAGAATGGAGCAGAAGTAAATTCTGAAATGCAGCATGGAATTACCCCATTATGTTTAGCAATTTTAAAAAATAATTTGGAAATGTTAAATCTCATTCTCACTTTCAGAGCAGAAGTTAATCATGAACTTTGCATTAAATTCACTCCTCTAATGCTTGCTTGTGAAATGCACTCTATTAATAGCATTCGTGTCTTGGTTGACAAAGGGGCTGATGTCCATGCTAAAACAGAGAAAGGTAACACTGCATTGCATTTGGCTGCTGAAAATGGTTTGGTTAACATAATAAAAATTCTTTTACATTATGGGGCTGAAGTAAATGTGAAAAACAAAGCTCACGTGACGCCTTTGCATGTAGCATGTGCCAACAACAAACTTGAAGTAGTGAAAATTCTCCTTAAGAATGGGGCTGATGTAAATTTAACCGCAACTGGTATAAATGAAAAAAAAGAGGAAATAAAAAAAATAACTCCTTTGCATCTAGGAGCAGGAACATGTGCAGAAATAGTGGAAATTCTGATCCAAGCCGGAGCTAGGGTTAATGTTAAAACTAGTAATAAAGTTACACCGTTACACATTGCTTCCCAGAAAGGTTCATCCACCATCGTAGATATCTTATTGAAGGAAAATGCTCAGGTAAATGTTGCAGATTATGAGAATCTAAATCCTCTTCACTTAGCAGTGCAGAGCAACAATCTTTCAGTTTTGAAATCTCTTATTTCCAAGGGAGGTCATGTAAATTCAAAAGGATTTCAGGGCTGTGTACCACTGCATTTGGCAGCTGAGCTAGGTTATTTCCCATGTGTGAAGGTGTTGGTGAGTAGAAAGGCAAATGTGAATGTCAGAAATCTAGGTGGAAGTACACCTCTGCACTTGGCAATTCAATACAAGCACACAAGAGTTGGCGAATATTTAATATTGAATGGAGCACAAATATCTGTGGAGGATGACCTGCGATGGACCCCTTTGCATAATTTGTCATATAATGGCTGTTCCTTGAGAATAGCTCAGGCATTAATTGAAAGAGGTGTTAGCGTTAACGCTAGAACAAATGATGGTAGGACCCCTCTTCACTTAGCATCAGAGAAAAATCATGTGAAAATAGCACGGGTACTTCTTGAAAATGGTGCATGTTGTAATTTACGTGATGGGAAAAACTGGGCTCCTTTGCATTATTCCACATTTGAAGGTCATGTTGAAATGACAAAATTTTTGCTTTCTAAAGGAGCTCATATCAATGTGAAAACAACCATAAGCACCACACCCTTACATTTTGCAGCCAGTCAGGGACATCTTGCAGTGGTGAAATTACTAACTGACAATGGAGCAGATATTAATGCTCTGGATGACACAAGATGGACCCCTTTACATTTTGCTGCAGACAAAGGATTTGATAAAGTAGTTCTCCATCTCTTGAAGAGTGGAGCAGATACTTCTATTCAAGAGAGTAAAAACTGGGGAACCCCTCTTCACATATGTATTCAGCAAGGACATTTGAAGATTGTTAATCATCTTGTTACTCATGGTGCTGATGTGAATGCCAAAATGCTTTTTAGTGTTACTCCCCTACACCTTGCAGCACAAGAAGGATTTTTAAATATTGTAAAATATTTGATTTCCAATGGTGCCAAATATGATTGTCGGGTTAAATGTAGATCAATGGACACTCCTTTAAGCCTCGCACTAAAATCCAGCAGAGATATAAGTGTGGTAAAATTTTTAGTTGCAACAGAAATGATGATGAATGCTGTAGGTCATGATTGTGTTTCAAATTTCAAAGATTGTTTAGATGATGGAGCTTTCATTAATACACAGAGTTTAATTTATGGTGCTCCTATATTACTGGCTGCTCAACATAAATCAATTCAGGTATTGCAATGCCTCCTTGAAAGGGGAGCTGAGGTAAATCTTATTGATGATGATGGATTTTCAGCACTTCATTTTGCTGCCATTAATAATTCTCTTGATATTGCTTGTATCTTGCTTAAAAATGGTTGTTTATACAATATTAAAACATACGAAGCAAAAAAAACTCCATTAGACTTGACCATTGAAAATTCTGCCCTCTCCTTTTTATTACAATCAATAAATGAAATTTTCCAAAAAGTAGAGAGTGGTGGTAACATAAAAGATGATTTAAAACAATTTGAAGGAAAACCGGATGAACTTGCTGCTGTTCTTGGTGCTCGTAATGAAGAGAATAAGACACTTAGTATGCTCGGAAATGATGATGTCATTCAATACTGAATCGTTTGAAGAAGTTACTATCTAGGATTGATGAGGTAACATTTGAGAAGTATGTTACAATAATATCAATTTTCTGCAGAACAAAACATTAAGAGAATATATTAATTGATTTATGAATCTAATAATTCTGATGAAATTAAAATTTCTTCAGCCATTTTAAGATTTTAATCAATAAATGTGAATTGTGAAAACTCATGTTTATCAGTTGTATATTGTGTTGTGTTGATGTACCTTTGATAATATGTAAATTAGTAGATCTGTGCTCACAATAATAAAGAATCATTACTACAATATTTTGTTTCAGTCATTCCGTAGCAATATATTGACATGTTGGAAACAATATTTTTTATAATGAATTGTGATACATGGATGCAATACTGCAGTAATGCGGGAGTGGAATTTACGTATTATTTTAACATAGGTATTAAATATTTTATTTACATTTCTTTTATGATCATGTCTACAAAGGATTTTCGTAAATTATCTACAGTTAATTTTTCTATTCATGAGATTTATTAATTTTCTTGGTAATAATTCACAATATTATTGAATAGTTTGCACAATAGTCAGGAGGTTTTTGAAATCCAATAGTGAATATCTCAATTTCTTTATGAGGTTCATTATTTAATTTTATTAAATAAATCAAAATATCAAAGAAATGTGGAATAGCCTACTTTAAAATGTGCCATTTTGCCAGTTGAAGAAGAAGCTTTGGGGAAAAGGAAGAAAAAAAGGTAATATGAAAAGAACATGGAGAGAAGAATTTGCAGAACCGAGTCACAAAAAGGATGCGTATTTTCTGTACCTACCTCTGTTCTCAGTTTAGACTAATAAACAATACAAACAATTATCAGATATAGTTCCAAGATTGTTGTTTGATTAAGAAAGAAAATAACCTGACGACGATGAGTTGGACGTATTATTATTAGTATACCAAAGTAGATGGTTGTATGAACTTTATTTTTACAATACATCTGTTTAAAGGCTAAATGTACTGACACTAGTTCAATTTGTCGCCACCACGTAGCAGCACCAAAATAAGCCAAAATTACTTTACTAATAACGTCTGAACAAGTGATCCGATTTTCAATCAGTAAACGACATATGATTTGTATTTAATACAGAATTTCAACTACGAAGCCTCTGTGGGGAAAAAATTGAAATATTAGTTTTGGAATTATTTTAATAGTTCTGGGACGAAATTTAAAAATATGGGTTTATGGTGAAGTGCTTCCTGAATCCAACGCTGTATCAATCGTCCAAATCGGCTGAATGGGCGCGTCGTAAAGTGAAATTTGGCTAAATACAATCCCCCCACCCCCATGCCGCGCCGCCGCCACGGGTGGAGGCGCCGGCTCGTAGGGCCACGGAAGCATTCCGTAAAAGAGGTAGGAGGAGCGGGTTGGGAGCGAGGAATGCAATCAGGCGGTTCTCTTGTGACCCCACTGGGATTTGTCAGATAATGCTTTCGCTCTTTTTCGCATCACATTAGTTTTACATTCTTGTATACATATGTATATACTGAGTAAATATGTAGTGTAGTGAAAGCTATGTAATGTTGCGGAAAATCGATTTCGAGATTTCAACGAAATGCATATTTTGGAGCTCTCTGATACCGAAAAATTGTTGTTTTTTTTTCTTTTCAAAACGTCCGTCTGCCTGCCCATTTGTGATCCACACTAGGGCCGAAACTACAAGTAATCCTAGAATTTTATCGAAAATGAATATTCATAGATCGATGAGGCGTGTCTCAAAGCGTTAGAAAAAGAATGTTTAAAATTTGGGGATACTTTATATGACGCCTCTGGGACATCTTTTATATTTTCTCAAAAATGATTCCTAATTTTTTCTTCAAATTTGTTGTAAGAATATATTGAAGTATGCTTCTTAAAATGGCATAGGTCTGATGTTTACTGTTAACTTTGATTTTTTTGTTACAAAAGTTTGAATTTTTCTCGGCGTCTCTTCACAACTACAATATTGAAGATAAAGATTTTTTTCTTCAAATGATATTGATTCATCCTAACTAGTCCTTTCGTTGACGTCATGCACATTTCATTGAAAATGTTAGTGGTTTTTGTGCCAATTGCGTGAAATATATTAAACACAAAAAATATTAAAAGCAAGAATTACTCAAAAACTGCCCCAATTTTCTTTCAAACTTTTCATAGTGATGGTACTAATTGTCCTGTGTAAGATGACATAAACGCCGTGTTGATCTATTCTTTTGTTTGTTTTTTTCAAAACTTATACAATTGTTTGTTTGTTTGTGTTTGACATTTCGCTCATGTTCTTAATATTTACATTACCGGCGGCTAGTGTACATTATTGCGTTTGTGAGTACTCGTGCTTTAAATAATGTCACATAAATAGAGATCCGAAAATATGTAGTATGAAACGTCAAAATATGTACATAAATATGTAATGAAAACAGTAAGAATATGTAATAAATATGTATAATAGGAAAAATATGTAATATCAAAATACACCAATTATAAAACGAACATTTATATAATACGATATATTTATAAAAAAGTCCGAAATAAATTTTAAAAATAATACACACGTTTTAAAAATAATTTGGAGAGTTTAAATTGTTGCATGCTTTGTACCATACAACTTTCCCGTCAGTTGTAAACACTTCATCTACTACTATTCAGTATGGTCGTTTAGCAGCCAGACTAGACGCAATATATCCCACATCCTACAAACTGGCAATATCTACGACCAGCAAACAATCAGTTTCCTAAAGCATTCTCAGCGAAGAGTTACACGTTGACGATTGGCAAAGTTGACGAGAAATTGGCAAAGTTGACGAGACGCGGCGTCAGTGATACTTTCCACACCTGAAGGTGAAACTGATCTCAGTTACTGACGCGCACTTCCTGCCACTAAGATAACTGATGCAGTCAAGCAAGACTGTGAGAACATCCTACCACGTCTTTAAGTAGCGAACCTCGAGTAGACAGCATGCAGTAACGATGTAGGAAATAAAGAGTATTTTTAATACTAATTTTCGTAAAACTCAGTCATTTTCAAAAACACTCAAACGTCAGTTTCTTAAAAGTTTTCAAGGAAAATGTCCATCTATGATGAGTTTTTACATTTCTATAGTATTTGTAAAGTCATATTTCGGTTCTATTTCCGAGATTCGGACTAGGAGGGTAGCAAAGACATTTATTTACATGTATTTATTTATTTAATTATTTATTTATTTATTTATTTATTTATTTATTTATTTATTTATTTATTTATTTATTTATTTATTTATTTATGTAAAAAAAGACAAAAACTGTGTGTGACGTCCAACGAGGAGAATGCCAAACTTGCGGAATTTAATTTGAAGTTACATTTATGTCCAGAAGTAAAACAAGGGGCCATCTCAGCATTTGCTCAAGAATCAGGGAAACTAAACGAAAACCTGATCGAGATGGGGGTCATTGACGCAGAAGCTGAAGTACAATAATAATTACAGGTTCTTTAAAATTATTCAGTCCAAATGGTAAATACAAATATTACTTGCCTCTGTCAAAATTAATATTACTTTCCTTTTGGAAGCTCGTTGTAGTATCTAATTGTATAGAAACAGTTGTGCAGTAGAAACGATTTTACTTGGGACTTATACTTTTGTATCTAATTTAGTCGTTTAATGTCACCAGACAAACTATTGTAAAATAATATATGTGTTGTATGTGGATTTTTTGTAGTGAGCTGTTGAAATTGGCACAAGGATTGTAAATGCAAACATCATATAAATTTAATTTCAAAATTTGAATATTCAAAATTAAAACTTCACCCAAAATCCATCTGGTTTAGGAATATCTAACATATTCACGGAAGGAATAATTTGATTCGAAAATGGCAGCGCGCTATTTTACCAGTTTCTCAAATTTGTCCGAAAGTATGAAAACATTTTTATAATTAGCTTAAACTATTTTACTTGAGAAGAGAGTGAATTCTATCAAGGCGACAAACGCCGTTTTGAGATCAAAAATCGAGTCGAAGTATAAAGGTGTTCGTTCTTAATATCTGCTCATTCTTTGTGGCAGTGGAATGGTAACGGAAGATCCCAGTATGTTATCATTACATCTGTTGAAATAATTATAGGAGTCGTCATTGCCAACAATATTATTTATTAAAATAGCAGCTGTCGATGGCTTAGCCATCATCATCAGTTTTCTGCTGTATGGAAGCCACAAAAACGACTAGTCGGGTGTATTGGGTAGTCGTTTTTGTGGCTTCCATTTTTGCCAACGAAAACTCTCCACAATACCAATATTACATCTGTTCTCAATTATTACAAATACGAGAATGTAAAACAATAAGACGTATATTGAAAAACAGCTCTGGGAAGCACTTCAAACTTAGGATTGCACAAGATTGCGTAAAGTTAAACCCAAATTGAAACACGTTTGTTTTTAATGCTGCACTTAGAATGCTGCATATAGAATAAGAATACCTAACATGAGCATAATCAGGAACAGCATTCAATACGAAATAAAATAATACAAATATCGAAACCGTCTAGTATTGAACTTTCTTGACAACGGTGAAATATCAACTCGAGAGGTAGCATATTCTTCATTTAAGCAATAGAATGAAGTCTTTATTAATAAACACAGAGGTATTGAGTGTTAAAATCCAATATAGCATTTAGACCCTATTAGTATACTATTCATAGTACGCAAGTTTCCAAAAATGTGTAAATAAAAAATATAAATTCCAAAAATGAAAAAGAAAAAAAACAACTGAATGTAACCTTTGCAGAGAGAGCTCCGCCTCACTGGTCTGGAACGTCAGAGTATATTTGGCGACAGCGGAAGTGGAAGAGATGTTCTCATGCAGCACTCCTAACAAGCCCACATTCTCTTGGACGTCCTTCAGATTTGCGCTGTGCCAAACGGTAGGGCTACGATCTCCCGAGAAATACAACTTCATCTCGTCGTTGATGTCCTCTATCGCAGTCGTGAGGCGGAGCAGTTGTCCCTGGATTCTCTGCGAGACTTCTAAGTTAGTCGTATGAGCATTTGCATTCAGCAAAAGCCCCGCAGCAATGAAAATACGAAACATGTTTTCTAACACTGTTCTTCGTCCACTGGATCTCCTCAAACTGAGGCAACTGCACAGGAAACATATCGTTGACCAGTACGATAATATAGAGAGGTCGCTTACATGACCTCCGAGATAAGACGCTTGTTTATGACGTGTTCTGCAATTCTCTCGAATGAACTTTTGTTTTCGTTTGCTTCATTTTCATAAATTTCATATAATATTTGAATAATATACAGTAGTATATGGCTAATATTCAATGTGCGATTTTTACTTAATAGAATTACGATAAATTTGAAATTGTAGCTATGAAGTAGACAGAAAATATAATTTTAAATTATTTATCAGTATTTTCAATGAAATGGAAATTATTTAAATTACAATTCGTGTATTAGAAACATTATGCTTGGTCGAAATTAGTCCAATATTCAACAATTTAATCATAACCATTTTCAAACTTCTGCTCCATTCTCACAAAACGAATTGGAACACTTTCTTTGGAAACTTGAAAATATATTAACCTCCGTATGAAAATGTTTCAATCAAGACGGAGTCAGGTCAGTCAATATCACAATATAAGCACAGATTAGTGATCACAATGTTAAATGTCTTTAAAAATGAAAATGGAATATCTCTCTACGACTCACACTAGTGGTACTCAACAGCACATACTTCCTCTCATTAATTCGAGCTGTTCCGCTATATTCAACTACTTCATAAACCTGCAAAAGTGTTTTCAAACAGCAACATTTTTTCCACACCGGGACTCGAACTCAGGTTCTCCGAGTAAACTTGCGAAATCTGCATAATGCAAAAATATGCAGATGCAATAATGCAAAATCTACTCGTTTTTCCAAACCCTTGTACCAAACCTTTTTTAAAGAGCTGATTTTTTACAACAGACTTTGTCTAAGGCAAAAAACTCTATCTTCAATTTTATAGTTTTAAAATGTTTACTTTTTGCAATTTTTGAAAATACTGAAAATAAGACTATCATCATATTTTCACTGAAAATAGGGACTACCATCATATGTTTTACCGTCTGTTGATACAAGTGAGGAGAAAATTAAAAGAAACAATTTGGAGTGGCGCTGAGAAAAAAGTTTGAATTGCCTATATTACGTGCAAAATTACACGAAAACAACTCATGTTTTCGAAAAATTGAACATAACTTTATTTCAAGGTCTGCCTTTAAAGAAGATTAAGGAAAAATTCTCTACCTTTAAGCCTTAAGAAAAGTCCTTACCTTTTTTGCAATTTTCGAAAAATCTGGGATTTTAACGAACATAAAATGTGCACCATTCTCTTATGCATCTTTTATGCTATGCGAGGACAATGATTAAACGAAATTGGAGCCACTTTTTAGAAAATTTTGAAAATGGTTTTTAAGGCTTTTTGTAAAAATACCCTTAAAAATCAAAATATTTCTTTGAAAGTCCCAAAGTCTTGAGTTCGTTGAGATCGATCACGGAATATCAGTTCTCGACAAAATAGGCTGAACGGTTTAGGCGCTAGCAATGATAACAGTCGGATATAATATATAATATGTTATTGATTCACATTTACAATTACAATGGTGTATGACGAGTCAATATGTCTAAAGTAAAAGTAAAATTTTCTTATTGTCATTTTACTGCTACTACTTACAATAACAATAATAATAATAATAATAATAATAATAATAATAATAATAATATTAATACATGATATCAATTATGGTAACAACTACGTATAATGTAACAATATTTGTACATTCTATGTTTAATCTTGAAATGTTGAGGAGTAGGGGGTAGGTTTCGGCCAGATGTTTTTCTATTTCTACACCTAGTCCTACTGCAGTACCTAATACAAATAGGCAATAGCTAAAATACAGAATTAATTGTATTTAAAATACTATAAGAATTAAACAAATATAAACTAAAACGAAAGTAACTAACATGAAATAAAACGGAATTGCTGCTGAAACGCATTAAGAAACAACCAAAAACACCTCCATTTAACGCAACACGTGCTAAGGACGTGCAAAGCGTTGTAAGGGATAAGTAGTGTTCAAATATCGACTGTGACGATATCTACTGGTTGCATCTCGAAGTTCTTATAGAATCTGTAGTTATAGAGGCAGTAAGTAGATATTTAGATTCTCTAAATTTGCTTTATGCAACGGCCTAAGGAACCTATAAATTTTATTGAACCCATATGGAAAGCGTTATGCTCCCGGGCCTAAGAATACTTTAGAAGAATAAAACTTCCACTTGTATGGAAAACGTGAAGCTGTTTTCGAGAAAGGTCGTTTAAGCGTACTTAAAGTGCGAATTTTGAAGCTAATTTTCACCAAAAACATTTTGCGTTTTCGAGAAACTTCATAAGAAATTATTTAAAGTATTCGTAGTCAAAAATACAATAATGTATGCAAATTGCTGGTATTGTAAATATTAACGACGTGAGAGATATATCGAAAAACAAACCGTTGGAGTATACCAGATACATAATATTGTATCAAGGAACCTTGTTACAGCATCATGGATTTGGTATAATCCAATGGTTCTTTTTTCGTATATATTTAAAAAAAATTACATTTGAGTAATTTTTGAAAGAACTAACGAATACATTAAAGTGACATTGATCGCATGTTCTTTAGTTCATTTAGTACTATCTGTTCAAAAAATTTTAAGAAAAAACTTGTTGACGTTTTTCAAAAAATTGACGTTTGAGCGTTTCAGAAAGTGCAGAACTTTGAGCTCATTTTAACAGAATACTTTTGAGTTTTAGAGAAACTTTATAAGATATAATTGAAAGCACATGTACCCATAAACGCAATAATGTGTACAAATCGCCGGTAATGCAAATATTAACGACGTGAGAGAGATATCAAAAACATTACATTTGTGACATTCAAAAACAAAACAAAACTATACAGCAAAACGGCATTTATATCTGTTACGGCACATTTAGCACTATCCCTTCGAAAAGTGCAACGAAAAATGTTGGTGCCGTTCGTGAGAAATTCTTGTTTTAATTTTTTTTTAATATTCTTTGCATTTCAGGCAGTATTGCGCAAAAACGACTTAAATTTTAAAAAACAGTGCATTACGATGAAAGAACTAATTAAGGATAACAATTTTTTTGAAAGAAAAATCTCTATCTTCAATTTTGCAATTGCAGGAAGACGCCAAAAAATCAAAACTTTTACCATTTTCGGGAGGAGAGACGGTATGTAGGTGGGAGGTAGCAGGCTGAGATCATGGCAAGGAGGCGGCAGGGCAGGCAGGGCACGATAGAGGGGGGATATATAGAAGTCATTTCTTTGCCTGTCCAATGATTATGATGTGATTAATAAATACCCTGACTGGTAAGGGTAGCTCAGGGCATCTACTGATGTCACTGCAGTACTTCTGTCCGGGAAGTCCAAGGGTTCGAATCCCGCTGGTGGCAGAATTTTCGACCCTAGTAAGACAGCAGGGTCGAGTCCGGAGAAGAATTCTAGCGGTCGGCTTCTCTGATCAGTAGTTTTCCGTGGTTTCTCCGATCAACACCAGGCGAATGCCGATGCAGTACCCTAAGAAACGGGCCACGAGCCGCGCACGATCCTTCTTCTTTCTTGTCCTATCCTCAGCCTTTACTTACACTACTCTTACATGCACTACACTACCAGACTTGTCGAGAACTTAGAGCTTGTGTCGAGTGGGGCGATGGGACGCTTCTAAGTGATACCTTGTTGGGGAAACTACCCGCATGTAATTCGGCACCGGATCTCGCCATCCAACAGAGGAAAATCACCACCACCTCCCGCGATAAAGAAAAACAAGCACTACACGTACGAGAGTAATGACCATAGGAGTTAACGCTTGTCAGTGTTCATTTTGTTTCAGTGCGCGTCAACTGCTATGGTCATTACTTCCGTATGGGTAGGGCATGTTATATCATGTTGTTTCGTTTATGAAATTCGATGAATCTAACTACTATTGATGTCCTCATTGTTGCCAACATCGACAACACGTGAGGGCATTTGAAGTCAACAAAAAGTAAATGTTAGACGAACTGATTGAGTAGTGTTTTCGGGAGCGTCAACTGCTTAAGTCATAACTTCCGTAAGGCTGGTGCATGTTTTATCGCGAAAGTCGGATAAGTGATCTTCCCCTGCTGGTTTACGAGATCCGGCTCCGACCTACACACTACCTTGCAGGGTTTCCCCAACCAGGGATCTCCCAACAACCGGGCACCACCCCGGCTGGGTCAATCTTTTAAGCTTTCGACTAGTCTACCGACATGCGTGATAGTATAGTGCTTGTAAGTGTAAGACTGTGTAAATGAGGGTGATGATAAGACAAGAAAAAGGAAGGAAATATTGCACGCAGTCCGTGGCCCGTTTGTCAGCATATTGCCATAGTATTCGCCGGGGGTTGATGGAAGATTCCACAGAAAACTATCGACCAGAGCAGCCGGTCTCTATAATTCTCCTCCAGAATTAGACCTAGCTCTGTAGCTAGTGTCGTAAATCATACCACCCTCAGGACTCGAACCTCCCGGTCGGTGGCAATGCAGTGACATCAGTTCATGCCCTGAGCCACCTAAACAGGTTTATAATGCTGCCATTTTCGAGTTACATGATCACTATTACTGTACTGTCAGTAATGTATCCAGTTTTGGAAGCGAAAAACCGATGTGAATTCATTAAACCAGAAAGATTATTGAAATTGTAATGGTATGTTAAAAGATATTCCCAGTTTAATCCATTAACGGTCATCTTTCTCATTTGCGAATACATATTTCTGATCAACTCTTATTTGCTTTCTTTGCACTTATTTGTGAATTTTATATTCAGTATTCCTAGACGAAATATGTGAGCAAGTTTTCTAATTCCTGAACGCTAGATGTCAATTTAGCAATGATCGCTAAAGCGTTGTCATTAGCTGCCTCCGCTAGAAATATAGTTACTGAAAATAAAATAATATTGTAAGAACTCTCTTGACATTTGTTACCGACACAGCCATAGAATTATTCAGTTCATT
This sequence comes from Gryllus bimaculatus, assembly GCA_017312745.1. Classification (NCBI taxonomy): domain Eukaryota; kingdom Metazoa; phylum Arthropoda; class Insecta; order Orthoptera; family Gryllidae; genus Gryllus; species Gryllus bimaculatus. The sequence continues at coordinate 1,765,849 of BOPP01000053.1, read as the reverse complement.
AAAACCATTTATTTTTCACTTTCTCGCGCTTAAGAAGGAGCTCCTTAATAGGAGAAAGTTATGTAATGCTTCGCGAAAAACCAGGGAATTTTCGGCAGAAAAACTATTTTATTACAGGGCCCTTATTCCGTCCACAACCCAAAGCCCTCACACAAATGCGGGTGGTCGCTTCCGTCGGGTGCGCCCGGCACCCCCACGGCTGACCCCGGCACCGCCGGCCTCCCCCGACCCGGCGGCCACCCACGCTGCAGCCTCCAACCTTTGTTCATTATTAGCACGTACACTTGTCCCAGGGTCAGACTTGCTAGAACCAGCGCGAGAGCCACAGGCTACACCGCCTGCCCAGGGCCTTTCGCTGAGCAGTCTCCGCACCCACGAGCACATTTCAGGTTTTGCGCTTCACGCACGTAAAAGCGCTGCCCTAGGCAGGTACTTTAGTGCGGTACGGGCAGACCCTACTCTCACACCGTCAGTCACCTGCTGGCGAGAGACCATGTGTGCCGCACGCACTCTCCTACTGCCAGGGTCCACCTAGGGCCAGGTACTTGGTCAAGCTGCGGGACAGACTCTCCCCGTAACCGGCGAACTGTGTGGGACGCCTGCATTCCAGCTTCGCCCGGGAGAGGAGCTCCGCTGAGGAGCACGCATGCCGCAGCGACCCAATACAAGGTATTCGGCAACGCCGTGTGCCCATGGAAGTGAGTTCTCATCAATAGAAGTAATGTATAATCCAGCCATTTTTATTGTATAATTCATTTCATTTCGGTATAATCAATACATTTAATTTGTCGGTCATATGTCATCCCACCAACATAGAGTAGACATTTAATAGTAATAAATAGTATGTGCAATGCAATTCTTTTAATTTTGTAACCCTCCACCTCCTCCTTTAACCAGTGCCATTCCTCCTCCTCCCCCCCCCCCCCCCCATCTCACGGCCCGGTGCTGCGTACAATTTAATTTGTCTATACAAAGAAAGAAGGGCCTTTCAGTCCACTCATGGACCCCCTCCCCCGTTCTATGTATTCTCCCTTCTCTGTACAGCCCTAGTAACGAAAAAGTTGATAAATCCAGTTCCTAAAAAAAAGGTTCTCTAACGCGTGGTGCATTCATAACTCCGGTTTTGGGGGGTCCTTGAAACCGAAAAATCGATTGATGGCAAAACGTCTGTTCATATGTCTATGAACAACGCAGGCGACTAAACCATCCAGTCATTTTTTTTTTCAAAATTGATATTTCCCATTCAATCTCTTTGATGTAGCAGCTCCTTGAATTTGAAATTGATATTTTAAATTTTGGGAGATACTTTAAATGAGTGGACTTCTCTATACAAAGTAAATTGTACGCCGCACCAGGCCGTGAGGTGCCCGGGGGGAGGAGGAGGGGGAGGTTTAAAAAAAATAAAAAATAAAAAAATAAAAAAAAGCCTTGGGACATTTTCAAAAAATTGGCGCCATCGATTTTGATTCAACTATGTTGCTCGATAGTCTGAAGGACGTTTAAGAGAATAACGTAGGTCTCATGTTGGTTAAAAACACTGATTTTTCGAAAATTGAGAAAATTCAAAATTTATTTCGGTGGTTTTCGAACACTAAAATATTAAAGACATTTTTTGTCCTAATGAAATATATTCCTTAAAGATAAATTTGGAAATAAGGTAATGTACAATTTATTGAAAATTTGAGTATTTTTCGCTTGATGTTGCAATTTCGAAAGTCATTCATTCGTTTATCGGGGTACTTTACATGAAGCACCAGGAACATTTTCAAAAATTTCTCAAAAAATGCTCAACATTTTTTCTTTAAATATCTTACAAGAATATAGTTAAATACACCTATACACCGAAAAAAAAGAACCGTTGGAGTATACCAGATCCAGGATACAAGTTTCCTTGTTACAGTGTCATGTGAAATGTGGCATAGGTTCGATTTTCACGGTTAACTCTAAATTTTCAAAAATTTCAAAAGTTTGATTTTTTTCGTGGTCTTCCTACAACAAAACTAAAGATAGAGATTTTTTTCAAATAAAATTTGTTGCCCATAATTTGTTCTTCAATAAGGTCATACAAATATTTTTGAAAATTTTAGCGCAATATTGCGTGCTATTTGAGCAATTTTAAAAAATTACAAAAACGAGATTTTGTCAAAAACCGCTCCAAATTTTTTCTTTTAACTTTTGGTAGGGATTGTGCTTAATGCGCTTTAAAAGAGGACTTAAATGCCATATTTCTTTATTCTTTTGTTTTCAGAATTTTTTTTTTTTTGATTTGTCTTAATATTTTCATTAGCAGCAATTTGCTCACATTATTATATTTATAAACAAGTGTGCTTTAAATAATGTCATCTAAAGCTTCTCGAAAACTCAACGGTCTTCTGTCAAAACTAGCTCAAAATTTCGCAATTTCAGAAACGCTTAAACGCCATTTTCTCAGAAACGGGGTCAATTTCTTTCTTCAAATTTTACGAACGGATAGTGCTACTTGCACTCTTTAATACGACGTAAAGTGTATTTCGAGGTATTTCTTTGATGTTTTTTTAAATTGTTAAAATGCTTTTTTAATATCTCTCACGCCATTAATACACACATATTTCAGCAATTTGTAAACACTATTGTATTTGTGAGTTAATGTGCTGGAAATGACTTCTAATAAAGGTTTTCGAAAAATCAAATCAAAAAATTTCTGTGAAAAAGTGCTTCAAATTTTGAATATACTGTAGGGTTTATGTGCCATTTTCTTAAAAACGGTTCCAAACTTTTCAAAGAAAATTGTCATTTAGGACGCGGTTTTGCTGTTCTTTAATATTCTTAAAATAATATTTCCGTTCTATTATTAGTAAACCGTAATATTAAGAAAATTTCACAAAAATGTATTTTGGACGGCGATAGATGGCAGCAGGCAAGAGTATGTGGCAAGTTCGAATAGCTAGCCGAGACCAAAGGAAATACGAGAAAACTAATACGGGAAGGTCTGTGCCATTCTGTAGCACCACTAGTTAAAACATTACACTCTGTTTGTTTTCGGGATATTCCTCTGTGCACTATTCTCTCCGTAGGTAACGGCACTTGGCCCACCAAGAATCTACTTCTTTATGCGTATTGGTGTTGAAATGTAGTGATGTCTCCTGCCAGTCTGTAGGGGCAGGACACGTATATAATTCTTATATGTAACTTCATTCTCCGCACACAAATATAACTTCACCCTCTGTACAATTTTCTTGAGCTCCCTTTTGTTTTTACACCGTGACGTTATCTCTTAATGTACGAATCTACTCCGAACGCTGCGAGATTGGAGAACAAAATATTTTTACACAAAATGCTTCGTACATTGTGCGTTGCACAAACTGAAGATACTTTATGACAGTGACAGAGACTGGAGCTTCGTCGCCAATATATGATAGCATTATAACATGATGAGGTAATAGCACAAGAAACTATTTCATGCTGTCGGTGTAGAGTCGATTCATTCACGTTGAGTTCGATATGGATTAAGAGTCATTTTGCGTTTATCCCTCCACAACGTGCCTTTAGCACAAACACATCACCCCTCACACATACGCGCATTTGAAGTCCTATCAATAATAAATGGTTTCTGAATATGAGCAATGTATTGTGGGTATGAGTGTTTTTGAAAAATCTGCCTTGTGAACCGGATCCTAGAACCTCTCAGCCTACGTCACGAAATAGATTTGTAAAAGACGGTATCGAAGACAGTTTTATGTTCGATGTCGGGTTCTGGTATCTTTGCAAAGATTCGGTGCTTGTTTGGTGGTAAAGGCCCTGACGGGACTACTATATGCATAGTTGTGACCTACAATTTCTGTGGGACACTATCCATAGGGCAGTTCTCTGTATTTCCTAAAAATGAAGAGTACAACAACGTAAAATAAGCGAGATAAATATGCTGTTGTGACAGAAGAGTCAAAGTAGGAAGGAAGGATGAGAAAATATGAGAGGTAATGTAATGCAATTACTGCTATTCAAACGCCGCTTCAAACGAACTAATTATGATTATTATGCACTCGAGAAAAAAACAACATTTTTTGTCTTTGCTTCCTCTTTGGTTTCATTTTGTTATGAATTTGGCGTTTGCTTCATTCTTCATTAGTGATACTGAAGCTGTAAATGCATTTTTTAGATATTTTCAGTTAATTAAAATTTGGCGCACGGGGAAAAGCTTCGTGTTTAAACACCATTTGTACACTAGGTAATAAACGGACATTTTGTCAATCAATAGTTATTTACGAAAGAATGGTAAAAATGATATTAATTTTGCGAGTAGGAAATGATGCGTCATGAGGCCGATAGGCCTCGTGGCGAAATCCTACGAGCAAAATAAAATTACTTTTACCACATGTGTCATACACTATTTTTTAGACACCCTCATTGACTTTCCTTTTATTTTAATTCAGGTATACAAATCCCTTAGTTCGGTGCTGTGTTACATTAAGATGGTGGTTACATTAATTAAGTGGTTGATGCAGCCAGTCGAAAATAGTTTTCTTAGTTGCAGTCACATTTTATCTTGAGCATTGTCTCCCTTGTAGCACTAATGCTAAAAATTGAACTTTTAGCAATGCTCTAAATGTAACCGCTTTTATAAGATGTCTAAAAAATCCTTTTTTCGTTAAATACTGTACTACATGTGAAATGATCATCTGAATTTAAAACTCGCGCCTTTAGTTGTCGCAATCGGCGTGTTGATGCTCAAGGTTGCTAAGCAACCCTTTGTTCGATAATGTAAACAACATATGCAGCCAAGAAATGCAAATTGTAGAAAACGTCATATTTTTTTGTGAAACATGATTTCATGAATAAATTAACACAAAATGGTGAATGCTTTATTGGTAGATTAAGTATCAATAAAATACGTGATGGTTAAATACGTACTACACTTCCAAAGAAAGTTTACGTAGTGCGATGATCGTATGAACTGCATAGTTGAATGGCAACCTGATATTTAAAACTCTTGACATTCTTCAGTTTCTTGAAAGGTATTGACAGTTTTAATATTAACATTATGTGTAGTAAAATGAGTTTTGTATTGCATTTATCTGGAGGGAAGGAAAGCAAACATTAAAAATATTGAGTTCAAACCAATAGTATTTATTACAGAAGCATTTAATCAGTAGCTCTTGAACATTCTTGTACTTAATATAATGAGTAATACTAAATATATGAAAACTCCTTGCTTAAAGCTTTCTAGCAATCTGCCATGAAGGCTGAATATTACTTTAAAACAGTTAAATTTATTTGACAGTGACATTGCACTTTGAATGTGCGTGGAATATGAAGATTAGTTTTGAAGTTCTTAGAAAATTTTATTTAAGAAATATCTGAGTAATCATCTGTTTAAGTTCCATCGTTGGGTATCAACATTTAATACTTTTAAAAATTGCTGAACAGTCCCATGTATCAATTCAATATGTTTGTATTTAATATACTAATTCAAATATTGTATATTGATTGCCTTTTTTGTTAAATATTCTCAGATAACAAACATAAATGTTTGTTAATTAATATACAAATTTATATATAAACATGTGAGTCAGAGCAGTTGAAATGGGCGCTATTGTTGCTTAGCCTCATGTTACTATTTCAATGAAAGTGTACAATAATAAATGGAGTATATGAATATGATGAAGAAGAAAAATATTTCTATGTATGGTGAATAATGGATTTGGACTCAGTTCAGGAAAAAAAATATCATGAATAGAAAATATCCTTGTGTTGTGTTAATTCAATTCAATTGTGCTAAGGCATTAAATTTTTAAAAAAATTCTTTAAGGTTTGACTAAATTATTTTTTGGGGGTCTGGCAGCATCAGAATGTATTGGTGTACTGATCTTAAATAGTACACTTTTCTATAGATTTCCCTAAAGAGTATTATCCATTTATATTATAAAATATATTTCTTACAATGTTTTTTGTTATTATTTGTAATTATTTTATTTATATTAATAAATATATTTGTAGATGGCAGTGAGTACAGAACTGAGAGATCCTGTCAAGGAGTGTTATGATCCACAATGTAACTGTCCCAATAAGAAAGGTAATCTGTTTTTTCGCTTAATAATATAAAAAGTTTGGTATGAAAATACCATGCTTTATCTCTTTCTGTAATGAAATATCTATTTAACTTACAATAAGTTACAGTACTTACTATCTTTTAATATCCATTAATAAAACTTTTAAGTGTTTTATTAATATATTTTCATTGATGAATGTATAGGATTAGCATTTCTAAAGTTGTGTTATAGTTTTTTTGTGACTTTTAATACTCTTTAAAAACATTCAATCTTCACACATTTGAAATGTGCAAAAACACACAACACTATTCAGCGTTTCACAATATTCGTTGTTTGAAATTGGAACTGAAAGTCAAGACATTGTTCAATTCTCTTTTTGCAGATATCAAATTATGTAAAATATGCAGTAAGTTTATTTACTGAAATCTCTCTTATTTTGAATATCTTAGTAAAGTGTACTGGTTCAGTATTTTCTTCTATTTTTGGTTTGCTGTTCTGGCTACAGTGTGTATTAATTCGCTATTCTATACATTTTTGTAAATATTTCTGAAGCACATTTTAAAATGGCATGTTTTAAATTTATATTGTCTAATATTTATATAAAACAACAAAAACAATGAAAAACGTAATTGAATATTCTGTAGTGTTGTATGTCATCTTATAAATTAGAATTTGTTGTTTCTGCATTTTTTGAGTTGAAGTAATTCTATACCTTTTGTGTGTTGTAATTTGCACAAATACTTGCTATGTGATTAATTGCAATTACTCCACACCATGGAGTTTAAAATAATTCAAAATAATTCATATTTTAATATTTCCTCTGTGTGGCTATAAGCACAGTAATGCAGCATTAGTAATGTGTGATTTCTCACACAGTCAAGGAGATTTCTTTGTGTTTCTCTTCACATAAAATGACACTGGAGACTATAATATTGGTCTTAAGTATTGATACAATATAATATAGAATCATAAATATTATATTTTTGGAAAAATAGAATTGTCAAGCTCATCAAAATATCTGAATATTATTAAAATTGTATTGATTCTGTCTGTATTTAACTATGTATTATATTGATATATTAATTTCAGTTAATCATTTATTTATTCTACACTCTAATGGTTGAACTCTTGGTACTAACAAACTTAGACTTCAGGAACATGCTTAGTTCATTTTCAATACATCTTTACAATTTTTTAATTATGAATTCTGTATTTTAAACACTATATTCCTTAACTTTTAAAGATAAAAATTAAAGATCCTTCTGAAAAACATGGAGGAAAGTCCAACAAAGTTAAATAAGTTATAAATATTTTTCAGTAATCAAGCCAAATATCACAAGTTTCTGTTAGCTATGAGTGCAAATTGCTTATACTCTTAATTGTAAAGTTACCTGAATTATTTATCTGTGAAGTTGTGTTCTAATATACTTGTACTGCATTTCAGTCATATCTTTAGAAAAATATTTCAACCATTTTTTACTTTCCCGTATTCCTACAACTACAAAATTAAACATAGACATTTTTCCTTCAAATAATATTTGTTCTCCGAAGTGAGTTGTTTCATTAAAGGGGTGTACATTTGTTTGAAAATTTTTGTAATTTTCATGCAATATTGCGTGCAATACGTGCAATTTTAAAAAATTACAAAAACAAGATTTTCTCAAAAATGGCTCCAAATTTTTGCTTTAAACTTTTGGTAGGGATTGTGCTATGTGTACTCTATAAGATGACATAAATGGTATATTGCTCTATTCTTTTGTTTTTACAAAAATGTAATTTTTTGTTTTTTTTTCACACATTGTTAATATTTACATAAGCAGCAATTTGTTCACATTATTATATTTATGAGTACATAAATATGTGCTTTAAATATTGTCTTATAAAGCTTCTCGAAAAACAACCATTTTCTGTGAAATGGAGCTCAAAATTTTGCAATTTCAGAAAAGCTCAAATGCCATTATCTCAAAAATGGCTCCAAATTTTTTCTTGAAATCGTAATAAAGAGTGCTACTTGCACTCTATAATATGATGTAAAGTGTATTTCAGGGTATTTTTTTGTTTTTAAAAAATTTACACAAATGTATTTTTTTAAATACCTCTCGTATCGTTAATACATACATATGCAATTTGTAAACACTATTGTTTTTGTGAGTCAATGTGCTTCAAATGACTTCTAATGAAGTTTTTCGAACACTCAACACATTTCTGTGAAAAAGTACTTCAAATTTCAAATATACTGTAGGGATTATGTGCCATCTTAAAAACGTCTCCAAATTTTGCAAAGAAAGTTGCCATTTATAATGCGGTTTTCCTGTTCTTTAATATTCTGAAAATAATATTTCTGTTCTATTATTAGTAAACTGAAAAATTAAGAAAATTTCAAAAAAATGTATTTTGGGCGGCGATAGATGGCAGCAGGTAAGAGTATGTGGCAAGTTCGAATAGCTAGCTGAGACCTTAGGAAGTAGAAAACTAACATGGGAAAGTTTGTTTCTTCCTGCAGCATTACTAGTTTTTTTGTAAACCTACAAATGTTTTTATCTGTAAGGTTAACAAATTGCAATTTAATGGACAAAGATCACAGAGTTTGTAGAAACATCAGGCCAAACACTGCCGCATTATGAAATTGCATACTTTTTTCATATTCTCCTTTTTCTTAGAAGAAAGTTGACAACTTATGTTTAACATTGCATTTGAAAGTTGTTCAAGTTCAAAAAATCACAAATACCGTAATTACAACATTCCTATTATGCATTCTAAAACGTCAATGGAAAATTTAATACATGAAACAAATGGACATAGATAAAGTTAAATGTGTTGAAATATTACCTAAGTTAGCAAACTGATGTACAAATAAGAAGAAAGAAAGTTAAGTGAATAAAAGTGATAAAATAAAGACCTAAATTTTGACACAATAATCTAAAAATTAAAACATGGAAACTCTTAAGCATTTTCTATTTAAGATTAATGAGAAATCAATTTAAAATGTAAATTTTTGGTATAGGATGTGTAGTCGTAAAAGATTAAGTTTTTAATTTTTCAAAACATTGTGAGAAAGTGTACTACATCATTAATTACATTGTGCATTGCCCACCTGAGGTTTAGCGGTACAAGAAATGAGAAACAACTTTTGTTTTTCTTTTATAAATAAAACAAAGAATCAGTTTTCATTTCTATTAGAGATAGTAGGTGTCCATTGTAAAGGCATTTTTAGTACAGTTAGAATTAGCTTATTTGTATCAAGATTAAATATAAAAAAAAATTATTTTCCATGCACTCAATTACATTTTAAAAGTTTCATAGTGTTTGAGCCAACAGATATTGAAATTTCCAGATTTCATGAAATCTCTTTGACATGCTTTTTAAACTGTTCACAATAAGTACATTTGTATATACATATAATATTGTGTCTTATTTATTGTTTCTTATTGCTGTTATTGATCTTATCTTGAAAACAATTATAATATATATTCATTATAGATTGAATTTTTAGTATATTATCAATTATTTATACACTTTCCTAAATCTTTCATGAAGTGAAAACATCTACTACTATTTTTTAATGATTATATAAATATTGAATTTGTACAAAATAGTTAATTATTCTTTTCTGATTTTAGGAGTTAAACAATCAGACTAGCTTCTTGGAAAAATGTATCACTACAGTTTTTTATTCCTTTAGATGTCATGTAAAATATTTCTTTAAGACTTTTAAGCATATGTTCCATTTAAAATTGGAATTATTCATTTGTCAACTCCATGAATATTCTGAAAAACTACAATATTCTTAATTAATCCTTAAATTTTTCTAAATGTTTGTTTTGATTGTGTCTCCAGAATTAGTTCTTCACAATCAACATGTGTCAAGATTACCACGTATTGAGCTTGAGAATCGATTTTTGCATGTATATGAAGATAATATTCGTCTGAAAACAGACTGTAATCATTTACGAGACCAGTTGAAGAGGTATGTGTCATAATTTTGTCTTTGCAAACAACGTTCATTTGTGTCTCTTAAATTTATGGCAAAATTATCTGTACTTTTGTTAGTGCTTAGGGGGAGAGAGGAGAGAGAGAGAGAGACAAGAGGGTAGATGAAATTGCTTCATTGACTTTTTCTTTGTAATTGGAAATAATGATCCTGAATCATTAAGAGCAAAAATACAATATTTGAGACAATAATAACAATAACAACAATAACAATAATAAAATCTGTGATTCGTGTTTAAGGGTCTTTTATGTTGTAACTTTTTACAAAGATCAGTATTAAGATATATTAGTATTGTTCCAAAAATGGTTAAGATTAGTGCAGGTAGTGAGGTGATTCTTGCTTTGTTCTTTAAAGTCAGAATGTCTGTCAAGGTATATAGTTGTATATAGGTATATAGTTGTATTAGGTATAGGTGTATAGTTGAAAGTATGGAGCATGCATACTCTGTCATTAAAGTTTTCAAATTAAAACAGGCAAATATGTCAGTGTGAAGATCTAGTTGTGTTGTTCTGGAGATCTTTAACCCTTACCTGTTGTCATGGGTATATCAGACCCAAATGAATCTTTCTACTCCACCAAGATTGTTTCTCTGATTCTTACCATTCTCAGAAGCTGAATTTTTGTAGTGACTGTGTTGGCTTGTGGATTGGGTATAAAGATAGTATTATTAATTTTTTAGTTAAAGTGGTTTCGTGGGTCTGAGAGACCCAGGACAGCAGTTTTGTAAGTTTTCTATAAATTGCATGTGGTATAAAAATTAGTTTTGTTGCATTTGAATGTAGAGAAATATTGTTAGTTATTGTATGAACAATGGCAGATACACGTACAAGACCCAGTGTTAATGATGAGAGGTTCAGCGAGTTTATAAATCCAATATTAGATGAAGACTATTATTATTCTGATATCAATGCATGCAAATGTATTTCAAAAACATGTGTCTACATAAGTGCATGTAAGACTTGATTTTCAAAATTTAAATGTTCCATTTCATTTCATAAGTACTTGGGTACTAAAATATAATTTGATGTGCTTTTTTCTTCATGTCAATACTAATATTGTTTATATGATTTTTCAAACTGGCATGTTTTAAAATATATTTTTGAAGACAGATAAATCACTTTCCTGGATTCACCTTATAATATTTCAACATGCTAAATAAATTGTAAATTAGAAAATGTAAGCATTTATTTCATGTGTCTACTCATTTCTAACTATATCTAGAAAATAATATTACTACTGTGTCTGACAGACCCACAACAGCGGTTATGTCACAAAAATTGAGGACAGTTAAGGGTTAAGATATTTTAAATTCGGGGCGTTCTTTGCATGAAGCCTGTGTGATATTTTCAATATTTACTAGAAAATGGTTGCAATTTTTCTTCTTCTTTTATAATTTTTTTCTAAGCTTTTGGTCAAACAGAAGAAAGTGCATATATAAATCTATAGTTCTGATTTCCGTTTAAACCTGAAATTTTGAAAATTGAAAAAGTTAAAATTTATTTTGGAACCCTATATCCAATGTGAAATATGGAGATTTCTTTGTCAATGCAATTTATCCCTCAATTATATATATTTAAATGATATCATGCACTTTTTTTAATGTCTGAGTAATTCTGAGTTAAACATTTATCACTAAGAGGAAGAAGAGTTTTGGAGTCACATACTTCCACAAGTTTTATGTTATAATTTTTTTCAGTATCTTATTAATATGATATTATCCTAGTGCAGCATTCTTTTTTCTTTTTTGTAAATTTTTTGTGGAAAAACCATATACTTTTCTAGGTAAAGTGTGTGTTAATTTCTTTATTTGTGTTTGAATTGGAAAATAAATCTGGAACAATGACGGTCACAATTTCACATAATTTGTAGTAAAATTGTTTTTTTCTATGATAAAAGTAATTAAAATTTTATGAACCTTTCTAAGAGAGTTGAGGGAGTTTCACAGCTGTTAAATATTTGAAAATAATTTTTTTACTTTAATTTTAAATAGTTTAAAACTTTAATTTTGAAGATAGAAAACATTTACTCTGTAGTTTGTATTTGTTTGTGAAACATTATTAACCTTGTAATATATTTATTTCTATTATGACAGACAACTACTGTTCTAGGCATGCAGAAGAAATCAGGATGAAGTAGAATTAATTTTGTGATGTTCCTATCCTAATATTTAATTTGTCACTACATACACTAACATACTACTAGAAAAGTAATAACAAAATGAAACATGTGTTTAGTATGCATTATTTATAATTAAAATGAGGGCCCAAAGATAAAGGAGAAATTTGTGTGTGTCTTGATAGCAACAGGAAAATAGGAAGAAATTAAACCAAGCATTTTCATTAGTGAAATTACTAATTTTGAATTTTTTCATTGCAGATTGAGTACAAGAGTGTTTCGCTTAATTGAGTCACGCAAGAGTCTTCCACTGAATGGAGCTGGTGGATTTGAGCGCCAAGCATTGAATGCAGAAATGCTTTTAAGTGAGCAAGCACAACACATCGCAACATTAGAAGCAGAAAATGAGATCTGGCGAGCCAAGGTGGATGCAATGCGTCAACAGTTTCTCTCGTGCCGCAGCTTCACAAATTACAAACCTAAGAATTCAAAAAAATGCAACAGGTATACACTTTCCCAAAAATGTTACTGTTTCTCCTTTCCATTTTAATAATCGTCCATAGTATAGATTATAATCTCTTGGTTATGAACTTGACATTAACTAGCTAATTTGGATTTTTTCTTCCTCTTCCTCTTCTTTTTCTCCTTCTCTCCTCTTCTCCTCTTCTCTTCTCCTCTTCTCCTCCTCATCTTCTCCTCCTCTTTGTTCTTCTTTTTCTCTCATTGTACTCTTCAGACCAATTCGTTTTACTTTGAACATAGTGAACCATTAATGTATTATGAGATTTTCATTTACCTTCTTTATAGGTTTTATTTTTTAGTTGTATGTGTGGTATAGTGCATCAAGAATGATCTCTCTGCAGTGACATCAGTGGCTGGTGAGGTTGCTAGCAACAGAAAATATGTTGGGAGTATGAACTGCAACTAGTAACAAATGAAACTGGAAATTGTGTTCTCCCCACAATCATAACACATGTTGGAAGTGCTGTTTCCTTTACTTTTTTCCCAGTGATCTGGCTGCTATTAACATAAATACAATTTTTTATTAGAGCTCCTGATTCGCTTCGCTGTGGAGAGACTTTCCTTGCACACTATACTTGAAATGTTAACGATGTAAAATAAGAAACTGTTACTTGAAAATATAATATTTTACTTTTATAAAGCTTGGGAAGTAAGTGAAGGTACATTTCTAAATCATGTTTTAGTGCCCGCCATGAGCAGTGGTATCTTGAAGAAGAAATTGAACGACTTAAGGAAAATCTGCATAAAATGGAAAGGGTCAGTCTTCTTTCTATATTTACATAATAATCCTAAGCTCCTTACATAAAATTGAAATTTCAAGATGTAATAACTGTGATATTTTTCATTAATGTTTCTTTCTTTCAGTTTTTTTCTTCTTTACCTTATTTATCCAAATTCAAGATGAGGATTTTTCCTAAATATCTCATTCAAATAAAATGGGGTTATCTTACATTTGCAGATTAAGCCTAGTCATTTAGGAACTTTGTTTCCATTTCGTGTCAATAAACTTGAAAGTTGATGTAACAATAGGCTGTAAAGGCAATGAATACCAACGGTATCCATACAGTGGTACATAATATTCTTGAATGTGTTCTTTCTATCCATCATGGATTTGTTAGGTGATTCAGAACAATATTTTTGAGCAGGCTTGTAAAGAAAGAATGTCAAAAAATTGCATTTTAATACGTGAAATAATCAAAATGGAATAAAGTTGCCGAGATTTTGTTTCAGTATCAACAAGACCACATGGATTCTTTGTTTACCATGTTCAAATCTGTAGATTGGATGAGAAATCAAAAATTAAAACATTAAAAAAATAAAAATAAAAAATAGAAAAAATTTACCTTCATTGGCATTCTGTATTATCCAACAAAAGAGACAAAATCATTTTTTTTTAATCTTAGAAAAAATGTTCCAATTTAGAATCTTTGCCTTTCTCTGCTGTGCTATCTGTGGAATGTAGGCACAGGAATGTAAGAGATTGACATTTACAACATTAAAGGATGCAAATTTCAATTTAATGGTTATTAGGAGGACAAACAAGAGTGTGATACGAAAAAATCTGGTGATACAGAACAGAATGATCTTAGATGGCATCCCATGAAAGATGGTTACAAATTAAATGTTAAAATTTTTCAAGGGAAAAATAAAAAGTCAAGAGGACAACCTCGTCTCGGGAGGCCTAGAAAAAAAGAAACAGTGAAATATTTGAAGAAGGTAGTTACAAAATGATTACTTTTATGAGTAAGAAAATACTGATAGAGCACACAAAATTTGTTAACCTTATCAAGAAAGTTTTGTGGTCAACATGACAATTGATTTTATTTTTTCTGAATAATAAGAATTTGTTAAAAATGAAAACAATCTCAGAAGGCTTCTTCAAAATTCCCATCTTAAATTCGGGTAAATGTGGAATTAATTTTTGAAGGGCTTTGTCTTTACCTCAAAATCTATTCGACAAATTTATTTTTAATTATTAGTTTTTTATTATTATATTGTTTATTATTGTTTTTATTATATGTGTAGTATTTTTATTAGTTTTATTTTTTTCCTTTATTTAACTTTTGCTTTTTTCTATTTTCCTATACACCTCTCAGTATCTTATAGACATCCTCTGCTCCTATGGCCAAGACTTTTAGTTACAAGTGCAACCAATGTGATTACATACCTGTCCCCCATTCATTATGTTGATATGGCTCATAAGCCAGCATTGGTCATATTATTTATCTTGCATACTTATTCTTTGAAAAGACTTGTAAGCCCATTGGTGCAGATTAGAGGAAGGGAGCCACTCTGTATTATATAGCTTTGGAGCTGCGACTTGTAGGCATACTGACCTTTCCAAACACACAACTTTTACCAGGCTAGGATTTTGTTTCAGGGGTGATACATGGTGTTTTGAGCAGTGTACCATTTGAATTGAGAACTCCATGCCTCCATGCAAGTTTCAAACCCACAGCCTTTATGTGATACAAATTAGAATGACCATGCCCTTTACCGTTAAAATCTCTTTAATTAACATGACAATAAATAGGGATTGTAATTACTGTATGTTGTAGACTGTGAGTATTTTACGAAATGGAGGTGATCCAGATGATTCTTCAGTTTCTGGAAGTGCTGACAAAAGGAAAAGCAAGGGTAAGACCAAAGGCAACCAATCACCACATCATAGTGAACCCAACAACAAGGTGAGCTAAAGAAAAAGGTTGCTAAATATTTCATCTCGAGTACTGAAGAATGGACTTCTTTGCAAATTCATGTATAACCTGGGTATTTCAAAATTATTGCTTCAAAAATATTTTTATTAAACTATAACTTTTGCATCTCTTTTCAGTGTAGTGCAAATTCTTTGTATTCTTTGGTTTCTCCACTCATTTAGTTATGTTGTGTAAGTGTTGTCTAATTTTTACATTTTGATTAAATAAATCTCAAAATTTGAAACTTTTTCTTTTATTGGTTTTTCACTTGAAAAATTTTCTCTCTTCATTATCTCTGTGAAAAGTTTTAGTAATTTTGAATTTTTATTTCTTAACCGCATGACAAACATTAAATTTTGTAAATACTAACATGCACCAAGCTGATTATGGATATAATTTGTTTTTGACTGAGTGTGATGTAATGGTTGTGAGATAATATATTTTGAGTGGAATTAAAAATATCTAATGTTATTCTTTGAATGAAACAGCTTATAAATTTTTGATCGAATTATGAGACATTTTGCTTATTCATCATTAATGGAAGGATAGGTGCAATTATTTGAAGATATTTTCTCTCATATTTTCTGGACAAGTTAGAACATTAGTACATTATTAACTGATCATGAAATTTGGGAAGAATTGAACTTAATAATTAATGACAATGCCGTATAAAATACGTTTGAATGTTTTGAATAATTAAAAAAGATTAAAAATATAATCATAAATCTATTTTTAAGCAAAAGTAGTATTCAGATTTGCCTTAACTTTAATCTACATTCTGATATTGATTTAATGCTGAATGTAATTTATAGAAAAATAGTTATTTACAATATGAGCGGTAAATGTTTTTATTTTGTTAGTAGGAAATGTTGCAACACAAGGCCAACAGGAAAAGTGGCGCAATCCTAAGAGTAAAGTAAAATCGATTTTACCATGTGTGTCTGACACTACTGTTTAGACTTACTGACTTTCATTTTATTTTAATCAAAGTATACAAATCCCTTAATGATACATTAACATCAGTAGTAGCTGATGTAACAAAAGTATTTTATTTTTCTTTGTTACATTATGGATTTATCTGAAATATGTTGAGCAGTCAATCCTAAGTGCGCTAAAAAATGAATTTTTTTAGCCACTAAGCATAGCCCAGTGCTAAAAAATGAACTTTGCTAAGCATGCCCTGAGAAAATCCAGTTTTAGTGGCTGCCTAAAAATTAATTATAATTCAAATAATAATAATAATAATAATAATAATAATAATAATAATAATAATAATAATAATAAAAATAGAAATAGAAATAGAAATAGAAATAGAAATAGAAATAGAAATAGAAATAGAGATAGAAATAGAAATAGAGATAGAAATAGAAATAGAAATAATAAAAATAGAAATAATAAAATATAAAATTGATAATAATAGTTTTCTTGATGATTTGATTTGTAATTTCAAACCATTTCATATTATCACCAATATATAAGCTCCAGTATTGGGAATATTTAAACTCTTCATTTAAGAATAATTTTTAAATCAAAATCATTTGGAGTTCTCACTGAATAACTGCCATACATTAGGAATTCTGTTTTATCCTTATATAATGTTGAATAATTCACTGCACACCATCCAGTCACTAAATAAATAATTTCATGGCAAGGATCATGCTAGTGTATTTAATCTATCATTCATACATAGCAAGTATGTGTAGCAAATCATTTTCCTAAACAATTTTCTAACAACCTCCCACCACTTCAACTACTTCTACCACTTACCACTTAACACTGCACTTGGCTACTTTCACAGGCATTCATGCAATTGAGTTCAAAACATCCATGAGTGGAGGCATGTTGCAGGTCTGGCGTATATTATGGTTGTCCTTTTATTTCATAACACATTTGAATTAAATAGTAACAAAATAAGGATAAACAGAATATTAGTAAAAATAGATTTTCTGTTAATTTCAAATGTTTAGATACTTCAAGTAGATATTATTTTGAGAACAATGAGTGTGAGGTGTACAGGAATTGTTGCATAACAATTCTTGATTGCTTCGTAATTCTTAAAGGTTCTACAAGAATTGTTGCACAACAATTCTTATATACTCTATTCTCTATTATTACTTACTATATATTACTTACACTATTTGTCATATATAGAATATAAATTTACTCTTCGTGCATATTACATCACCAACAAACATTTTCAAATTTGTAAGTTTTCAAATTTGGATTGCATATCAGAAATAATGGTATATTAGATTCATGAAAGTGTGGTATTAACATGTAACAGTATACGTAGTAGGCAACAATGTTCTCAGACAGATCTAGAGGAGCAGCGTGCACGAGTTGACAGCGATGTGGAACTCATCAAGGCACGACGAATATTAGTGGCCCAAGTCCAGAAAATGACTGTCCTCAAGGAGCAAGCCACTAAGATTGAGAAAGAGCTGGCTGAAAAGCAGCAAGCTTTGGAAGAGAAGGTGCAAATCTGTGACGAGTTGAATGAACAAGTAAAGAAAAATAATGAGAAAATTAGTGAATTGCAACGTGAAATTGCAGGCCTTCGCCAATATGAACAGAGAGTGAAAGATCTCGCAGAGCAGATCCGAGATCTCAAGGTACAGTAATGTGTTTAAATGTTGAAGAAAAATAATAATGTATAAAGAAGTATTTTATTCAAAAATAAAAAATTAAGATAATTTAGTCTTTACATTTGGCAATCAAATTTTATTTATTTATTAATACACAGGCAGCAGAATTATTGATTATTCCCGCATCTTGCAGGATACATGGTTATTTAAACATAATATAATAAAAGTTATGATAAATAAGCTCTTTAATAATAAGTGCAAGAATTTTTCCCCTTCTTTTTCTATTGGTACAAGCATAGGAACCTAGTTTCTCTATTGACTGGGCATGGTCCCAATCTTTCTCTACTCTCTTTGAGAAAACACTTAATGTAGCTATAATATATTTATCAGTAATACAGTTTCCTACATATTAATGTGTAAATAAATAAATGATTAATTATAAATTTAATGTAGCTTTAATATATTCAAATGTTTATAAAAGTTCTGTGTTTTTGCCACTACATCCAAGCACCAATTATTTTTTTGAAATGAAATTACCGTTTTGCCAGTGTCTAAATGAAACGTGGGTGAGGTGAATATTGATTTTTGTTTGTTAGACAGAGAGGGATGACTTGAAGGCACACAATTCTCAGTTACTGCAGCTGTCCACTGCTGCAATAGGTTCTGGTCGCTCTGCTGCTAGCGAAGATTCTATCCAGGGAGAAAGTTTGGCATCATTGCAACAGCGGGTTTCAACCCTGGAATCTGCTCTGGGGGCAGAAAAAGCAGAGCGTTTGATGGTGGAAGCCTCTAAAGAAGCAGAACATTTGCAGATAGCACAACTACGTCAACAGAATGAGGAGCTGCTTGCTCAGCAGAAGGAATTGGAAGGGAGACTACAGGTGAGATTTTGTATTTTATTCTTATTTCCATTCCAACTTAGATGGAGCAACCATTGCCATTTCAGTGTCTGATCAGATCTTATTGTTCAGGTCCCAGCAATGGCAGATTTTTGACACTAGCTAGCTAGTTAGATCTAATTCAGCTGGTCTGGAAAATAATTCTAGCAGTTTTCAAATGAAAATACATGACTAAATTAAATAAAATAATATTATATGTATATTTTAAGAAGTTGATTTTTTTCTTCTTAATCAGGTGGAAATTGCAGCTGCATCAGAAGCAGCAACTCTCAGAAAGGAAGCTGAAGCTCTCAGTGTCCTAAAGGCAGATCTAGAAACAAAGTGTCAAATGCTGGAGGATAAACTGAAGGTAAAATGTGTTTATAGACCATTTTTGTATATATTAATGTTGCTGACTACCAAACTTCAATACAATGTTATCAAATTAGCAGTAGATGTCAAATCAATGACATGTCATTCAAGATCTTAGAATACACACATAAATTCAAACAAAATGCTTACTCAGAAAAAGTAATTTTGAATAATTATTTCTTATTTTGATTATGTTATTTGAAATATCAGTGTGTTTTAATCTAATATTTTCATGGAATATGTTCTAAATATTTTTTGAGGAGTGTTTTAAGTTTTATCATGTGAGAAAAACCTTAACTAATATGTTATGGTTAATTTGAATTTTCAATTGCATTAATATAAATTTTTTTATGAATTGTGATGTTTACATTAATTTGTTGCTAGGAAAAAGAAGAACCATGCAGTAGATGTCTCCAGTTGGAAAAGGAACTTGAGGTGACAGTAAATTCTTGTTTTTTAAAATATTAAAATATCAGTTTAAATTTATCATTCTAAGACCACAGTAAACGAATATCCTCAGTCTCCTTGTTAAAAAGCTAACAAATGTGTAAGGCAAGATAAGAACTCAGAGACAATCAACAGGCCAACTAGGCTAACATTACTCATTTTTAATTATAATAAGACCTATACAAAAAAGAAATAGAAACATTTGAGAAGTGTGTGGCTTTTCATCACAAAACTAATTGTTGAAAATAAAATTAATGCCAAACAGGTTTTCAAAACACAATGTCTGAGGTTGGATTTTTAAAAGCAGATCTTCACTTATGCATTGTCTATTCCTTATGAAAACATCAAACCAATCTGATTTAATTGTAGTGAAAATTATCAAGATCCAAATAATACAGAGATTCATTCACTCTTCATTTCCCAGAAGCCCAGATTTTATGAATTAAATGTTTTTAATGTCATCTTAAATAATGGTAAAACTTATCCATAACACAGAACACATCTCTGAAGCGAATTAGTAAAAACTGTATTTGTGAATATGTGTCATCAGTTTCGGGGGTGAGGGG
The DNA here is from genome assembly GCA_017312745.1 of Gryllus bimaculatus. Taxonomy (NCBI): domain Eukaryota; kingdom Metazoa; phylum Arthropoda; class Insecta; order Orthoptera; family Gryllidae; genus Gryllus; species Gryllus bimaculatus. The sequence goes on along the minus strand of BOPP01000053.1, from coordinate 1,745,651 downwards.
TTGAAACCGGATGAGCCTCCTGGTTTCAGCAGTGATTATTCTAATGAAATCTAGAGATGGGGGTGAGGTACATTTCACACAGAAAAAAGTAACCATGACTATAAAATTAACTAGAGAATGGGGAGGAAAAAATATTTTGTTCCTTTTAAAAATTTTACTTCTTGCACTTGTGTCAGCTACCCATTGAAGGTATGTCTTTTAATTGTTTAAACACAGAAGTGTTCTCAAAAATTTTAGGATTATGATTCTAGTGCTTTGTTAATATATGTGCATTTTTTACTGAATACAAATATAATATATAAAAATCAATGTTTGTTTGTTGGTACGCACTTAATGTGCTGCTGTACCGTTCATCTGATTGTGATAAAACTTTGTCAACTTATTGCTTGCACTTGAGGGAAGGATAAAGGTATAGTACAATTACTGCAGGACAAGATTGTTTCATTTAAATGCAATTCCCAATACACATGAACTTTGATGCTGAGTGTCTCCAAGTGACGTGGGTCGAAAGAAGGAAAGGATAGGAAGAGCGGGTGTCACAAGAATGAGAGAGGTGGGGGAAAAGATAGAAATAGAGAAAGGGAAAAAGAGAGGGAAAAAGAGAGAGGGAGGAAAGAGAGGAAAGAGATAGGGCGGGAATTAAGTAACTCTTAAATAAGAAAAAAAACAAGATAACTCTTTTGAATTTCAAAGAATATTTCTAGTAGATGTCAGATCAATTATTTCTTCTTTGGTAGCAAACTCCAAGTACCAGCTAGTTAGTTATAAATCCTGAATTTTTATAACTTAATATTTTTCCCATGAGAAAAAGGATAAAATTATGATAATGATTCATAATCATAAATATGATCATGAATCGTAAAAAATGAATCATCTTTATTTGACATTCATTATCAAAGTGTTGTGTACACTTAAGCTCTGTACATCAAAATCTGAGGCCTGTTGATAGGATGTGGTGAAGAAAACATTTGTTTGATAACTTAGTAACATGTGTTGTAACAAGAAATGTCACGTTAACATATTGAGCAAAGTGTATTTAAGATTTTTTTTTTCAGGCTTCTAAATCTCAAGAGAAAAAACCTTTAGAAGAGATCTATAATTTTGTAAGTTTAGTTTTGTATAGTTGTATTTTTTAGTAGTGAAAAAAAAAATCATTTTTAACATTGAATTCAGAGAGATATGTGGGAATACATGCAGAATAACAATCTAATGGCGTATGTATGATTTTGTATCTCTTCAGGCCAGTGTGGAAGAAGAAAATTCAGTTCTCGATTTACTTAGGCAGTTCCAGGTATGTCAATTGAATGAATGCAAGTTTTATCTGAATATAAACTGAATTCCTTTTAATTAAAATTACTCATGTAATATAATTAAAAATTGTTTAAGAAAGATAATTTTATTTTAACAATAACCATATGTCTACTTTCATATTAAATATTTGGTAAACCCTAATCTTCAACCAAATATATGTGTACTTGCAGATATCTCAAGACCAAGTTGCTTCTGCTTCAATTGAGGCCCCTCCTAATCGAGATCTTCCTTCCAGGAGATATCCTACTTTAGATCAGACTAGACGTATTCTAGGCCTAACTAAAATAAAACATAGAGATGATCTGGATGCTGTTAGTTGGTAAGTTGCTGGCAATATCATATTTACATTCAAGCTAAAAGAGCTGTACCTTAAGAGTCCCATTCTTTTGGGACCCAAAATATTTTAAGGAAAAAACAAATATTTACCCATTCCTATGTACATTTTCAAAATACAAGATACCAACAAATAATAAAACTTATGAACAACACCAGCATTTTGAGTAGTGTGGGCTCCTGTAAAGTAGATAACTGTCCTGTTCTCCTACATATCATTGTAAATAGAAAAAATACTTAGTCAGAGATTTAATAATTATTACATTAATACTTTCTCCTACATGTAATTCAAGGTCTCTGATACCAAAACAATATTAATTTCAAAATGTCTGTCCATCTGTGAACATAACTATCATATAAACCATGCTCAGCTCATTTGCTTATTGAGTGGCTGCGAGTGGCTCGTTTGGGTTCTTTTATAAACTCAAAACTTGTTTCACTGTAATTTTTTTTTTTTTTATCAAAGTGATACACAAGCACAATATTTTGATGTGATAGTGTCTTACAACTTACTTACAATTGTCCCTTATGTTCAAAATGTTAGTGACAAATTGAGGTCCCTGACAATTTCTTGTTTACCAAGAGCAGTTTATGAAGATTTACAGTAAAGTAAAAAGCAGTGCAATAAATGAATGTTAGTGTAGGTCTGTTCTTTGGCTTCTTACTTCACACAAAAACTTCTCTTGTTGATGTCATCAAAGTATGGTGAAAGACACACTGTGAAGCATTGATTTAGAACTATTTAGAGCAATTATGACTGTGTTTTTGATGTTTTTGTTTTTCTCTGCACTCCTCTGGGGTTTAGGGAAGAGAGCACCCTTGTCCACCCAGAATGTTTTGAAGACCAATCTCAGTCCTATACCTTTATATATTTGTCCGTGATATTTCTTGGCCCCTCCTTGGTGGTTGTATCAATGTTGTACTTGTGGGATCCAGTTCCTCAATAAAACAGAGATCCTCCTATCAAGCCAAGAGATAGTAGAAGGATGGATTATAGTAGAGATGTAGTACATAATGGCCATGAAATGCTCCCCTCATCTCTAACACAACTGAATACATTCATGTTCTATGTGGGGTTTGATCTCACAAATATAGTGTCCTTGTACATCTGATAACCTGCCCGAAGACCCTAGCTTGCAAGGCTGAATCCTTTAATCATACAAATTGTTAACACGTTATGGCTTTGTAACATAATCATTTGATTGCACCTATAATATAACTAAAACTGACTTTTTTATGCATATATAGCCTTTTAATGTGAAATATGTATTTATTGACATTATTCACATATCTGAATATTAATTTTTCAACATTGCCGTCAGTAATGAAAAAAATTCTCCAAATTAACTAACTCTATAGAAAGTGTTCTAGGTCATAGTATTTACAGAACTTATCAATTAACAATTGTTTATTTTATTTTCACATAATATTTATACTGAGGAAATAGTATTTTATTAAAAAATAAAAATAAACACATACAATAGTACATTTTTTCACATTTTCTCAATTTTTCAGTTCCCTAATAATAGAATTGAAATATAATGTTAAGAATATTATAGAAGGGTAAAACTTGGCTCTGCGTGCAAATTTTCATTGAAAAATTGGAAGAGCTTTGAGAAAATGTCTTTTGAGCATTTCTGGAAATATATAATTTTGAGCTAATTTTTATAAAAAGCTTTCACGTTTTTGAGAAACTTTACAAGTAATAATTAGAAACACATAGACTCACAAATGTAATAATGTATAAAAATGCTTGTGAGGTAAATATAACAAGGTGAGAGAGTTTTAAAGAAGATTACATTTCCCTGTATTTGAAAAATCAAAAGAATACTGAAAATCGCCTTTATGTCATGAAATTCAGTTTATTTATCTGAATTATTGATTTACTGAGTTTAGTTCTTGGATTTTTCAGTTCTGAAGCCGGACAAGGGGATCATCAAAGAAATTCCAATGTAACCAAGCAATTTCAGGTAAAAGAATAAAACATTTTCTTCTTTCCTTATATTTGTGAAAAGAAAATTAATTTTCACTAAATTTAATCCTTCATTAAGCGCAGCATTTTCTATAACCCATTTACTCGTGCTAGGCCTGGTAACCCATGCTTTAAGAGCATCTATGGATCTGTTGGAGGAAATTTATTTTTAACATTTCCTTAGGAAGTGTTAGGAAAGTCATTTAATGGGCAATTAATGTCAGTATTTACTGTGTTTTTTTAGATAAATTTTTTTAATATTCATGTTGAACAAGAAAACAGAATATTACGTACAAGCAATATTAAGCAGTACTTACCAATAGCAGTGTTACATTAAAGAATTTTTTCAAATATTTATGCATGTTTGAGAAAACATAAGAAAATATCACATTTTTTATAAATAGATCTTTTAGACTTTTTTTTTTGTTTCCTTGTAGAAGGGCTGACACCTATTTCTTTTTGTAATGTGTGGTCTAGGAGAAATTTTACTTGGATTTTTGGGTTTTCTCTATTTAGTCAGAATTTTTTGAATATGAATAGGAGAAAACAAAAATGTTCAAAGTCCAGGCGCTTTAAATTTTGAAGAACAAGCCAAAAGATTCTAAGTTCTGGACATCAATATGGACATTTCTGGACATCAGACTGGACATCAGTTCTGGACATTAATAGTTGTAGGACACTCTACGATGTCACAGAGTTTATGGACAATTAACTGTTATGCATAGAAAGTTGAATTTTTATTTTAAGACCAGTTTCACACTATAAACTAAAAACCAGCAAAAAATGTGACACAAACCTTATTCTAAAACCTATTTCTAAAATTCTAAAGATACAACTAACCTTATTTTAAAAGTGAGAACGTGAAATGTGAGAGAATTACCTCATAAGAAATAGAATTGAACATGGAACATCAGAAAAGAAAAACTAGACATAAAAAACTGTCGTTACTGAAACGAAAAAGAAAATAGAGAGTCTTAAATAACTAGAAGATTGGGTGTTTTCTGGAGTAGAGGAAGAAGAACATTCCACAGCAGGAGTAGCTTCAATAGTAAATGAGAAATGGAAAGATTCCATAAATATAACTGGATATCCCCATGACTAATAACGATGAATCTAAAAGTGAACAAACACAAACATAATACGAGTATATGCTCCAGTTGAAGGATGGGGAGAAGAATCTGGCTGTTTCTACAAACATTTACAACTGGTAAACCTAGTGAGCAAAGATGAGCTCCTCATTATATCTGGAGACTTTAATGCCAGAATGGTGACAATGAAATACCTCCATACAAAATCACAGAAGGGGAAAAACAATTAATGAAAATGGGATAATGCTACTTAACTTTTGCCTGTTCAACAACTTAAGGATAAAAATAGTTTTTTTCAATCAAAGAAAATCACTAATTCACTTGGGAAGCAAGAGGTACAATACCAATCCTATACTACGTAATAGCAGAAACTTATTTAACTATGTCAAGAACAATAAAGTATTTCGAGGTTGTGAAGTAGACACAGACCACTATCTGGTATAGAGCAAAATTAAACTTGCATTACAACAAACAAAAACTAAGGAAAATAGTAATAAAAACTCCAAAACTCAAGGTATTCCTTCTAGAAGATGAAAGTATCAGAACCTTATATGAAAAAAGACTGAGAGATAAACTATAGAAGGTAGAGACACAAAATATCGTGACATTTTGGAGTTCATTTAAACTATGATTAAAATAGGAAAAGAGTGTGTAGGCTATAAACCATTGAAGAAAACAAAATGATTGAGAATGTGGGGCAATGATATAAAAGAGATGATAAATCAAAAAAAGAAAGTGTACTAAACCTACCTCCAAAAACAAACAGTGGAGAACTACATGAAATATAAAAGATTACAGGCCAAAGTGAGATGTGTCAGTTGAATTCACAGGAGAGAAGACTGAAGAAAATTTGTTAAAAGCATAGAAAGAAATGTATCAGGCCCTCAATGAATGGGTATCTAAGTTTTGAAACTGCTGCGCATGAATGGGAAAGATAAAATCAGACTAGATGGCATACCAGAAGAAAATTGGATAAAGCACTACTCCATCGTGTAGAACAATCCAACTCTCAGATCTGTTGAAGTGCTGGAAGAAACAAGTGAAATATCTGACAATGATGAACTAGACAACTCACGGAATATAGAACTCGAGCAGTATTAAGAAAATTATAAAATAGGAAAAAGCCCTGAAGGAAGCTGAAAGAAAGTTATTATAACTTTTAACAAAAGTATGGCAGAGAAAGTAATCCAATAGAGGTTGGAAGAGGGGTTTGATTATTAACAATTCACAAAGAAGGGCTCCAAAAAGATATCTAGCAATTATAGGGGCATCACATTGCTTTCAAGAGCTTCTAAGCTATATGCAAATATGCTAAGGAACCGACTCAATGGAATATGTGAGAATTTCATGGAAGAAGAGCAGTATGGATTTCTAAAGGGTAGAAGCACTAAAGAAGCCATCTTTACATTACAGATATTGATAGACAAGAGAAGTGAAAGGAATCTACCAACTTTTATAATATTTATTGATTAGGAAAAGGCTTACAACAAAGTTAATTGACAGAAACTCTGGGAAATACTAGGAGAAGAGAAAGTTACAAATCAGTTGCTCAATGCAATACAAAGTCTCTACAAGAACTCAAGAATTAAGATGTTGTTAAGAGAGGGGAGAAATTCAGCAGCAATAATAACCAATGAAAGGCGTAAGGCAAGAATGTGGATTATCACTCATCCTTTTCAACATATATATGAACTACTTAGTGAGACACTGGAGAAAAATAGTTAGACAAGGAATACAGATCACAAAAGACAAGAAGATAGATACAATCTTGTATGCTGATGACCAAACTATAGTAATGGATTCTGAAGATAATTTACAAAGAGCAGTTTTTGAATTGACAAAAGTGGCCCAAGAATATTCCAGGAAGATAGCAGTTCAGGAAACAAAAGTTATGGTAATATAAGGCTAGGAACAAAGGAGAGCCCAAATATTAATAAATGGAAAATTTGTGGAACAAGTAAATAATTTTTCATACCTTTGAAATATCATAAGTGTATACAACCAAACTCAGGAAGACATAGAAAAGAAACTTAATAACTACAATGGAATATGTGAGGGGCGGATCCAGAGACACGTTTTGGGAGGGGATATTAAAAATGTTTTGGTTGAATGTGTCAGTACAGATTTTGCAAAATGTCGCAGGCTACACTCAGCTCATGTGGTGATACAATTTTATTCATTTTAATGATTATCCAAATATAGTTTTGCTTGAAAGTTTCGGGACAATTAAAATTAATAGTTATAGAAAAAATTTAATTCCCTCATTTTCCTCCCCATGGATCCGTGCTTGAATGAGTGGAACAATTAAGAGACACTTTGACAGAGACATGGACCTGGAAACAAAACTGAAAATTCACAATAAAGCTGCTCAACCTACTATGTATGGTTTTAAAATATGGGTAATGAAAGAGAGAGATAAAAACTACGGTATGAGATTTCTAAGACACCTCATGGGAATCACAAGAAGAGACAGATTAAGAAATAAAGACATCAGAAAGAAATTGAGAACCAAATGGTTAGTAGAAGAGATAGAACAGTCTCAAAGGGGATGGAAAGATCATGGAGAGTGAACAACAACAGATTTCCAAAATTAATCTGGAAGTACAAATCAATAGGGATCAGAGATAGAAGAGAGAGGGCAACAGCAGGAATATCCTTGGAAGACTAATAATAGTACTAATAGAATTACAGCCATTAGAATTAAGCTGTAGAGCCTAATTTCTGGTCAGTTCATGATGATGGTGACCATTAATATAAAATTCATAATTGTTATTTTAATTGAAATACTAATTATTTCTAATCTTTTGCAGGGCGGTACTGAAGGTTCTCATTCTCAAGAACCACCTCTCAGTGTTTCAATTTCTCCAAATTTGACTCAGATTTCTAATAGTGTAAAAACTGATGGGTAAGTAAGTTTTGATGCTGAAATTTGAGTTGTTTTTAAAACAAGGTTATACAATTTTTTATGTTACTTTTATTATTTTATTTTACTGCAATCTACAGTGAAAATTAAAGTGTTTATTTAAAGATATCGTCATAACATTAGTAATTTAAAATAGATATTGAAAAATAAGACCAAGTAAGTCAGAAAATATTTAAAAAATGTTTTTATTATTTTTGCTGCTCACAGCGTTTCCATAATCTTGCAAAACATGACTAGACTGCTTGGAATACCATTGAATATCTGGTAGGAATGTGTAATTTCATTATATTAATATTTACATCTCAAGAAGACCCTGAAACATGAGAATTAAAACATAATGAAGGAGAATATAGCTTGCAGTGTGCATGAATAAAAAATGGAATATTTTGAAAAGTTGTTTGTCATATTTGATTTTATTTTTCAAACACATAGTCATTAAACTATCTCAAAAATATAATATGTTACATATCATGAATGAAATATGACTTATTCTGTAATTATCTGCAGGGTAACCATAGAAACAACTGCTGACATTCACAATATGAATGATCCTGAACTTCTTCTAAATGATGTAAGTGTTGCGTTATAAACAGAATAATTTGACTAACCTCTCAGAAATTAGGCATATATAAAATTTCTTTACATTAGTATTTTCTTAAAATTCACATTGACAATATTTTTATGGATACTAAACTATATTTTCAAGATAGTGTCATTTTATAATAAGAATTCTTAGAGGATAAATGGTTTAGTGACAGTGGTTATGATAGTAATTTTTCTGTTATGAATGGAAAATTATCTCAGGAAAAAATTAATGTTTTTTGCTGCCAAGGTGAATTCAGAAAATCAGACTCTTGGAATCAACCACATTTTTGTTTCATAAAGTTGTTGCTTTTCAAAGGATAAAAAATTAACCACTTATCGACATGTTTTTTGATCTTTCATAAGACTGCCATCATTGACCATACAAATGTACCCATTTTTCTGTTGTCTGCATAACTTTACAACAATTGTACAAACACATCTAGATGTATATAATGTCATATATTAGTGATGAATGTAAATCCTTAAAATATAGAACCTGAATATTTTGCATTTGGTAAAAACAAAATATTTGTTTCCTTTTAGGTTTGATTACATTGAAGTTTCCAAGAATTTTGCAAATGTTTCCCTTTGTTCATTTTTTTATCTATAGTAGAAGCTTTTCCAAAGTGTACAATTCAATTGATTTAATTTCTTCATTCATTGTTTCTAAACCAGTTTAATGTGACATTAATGAAACTGTTATGTATCTAGTGACTTGTGTTCTGCAACGATTTATGCTCCCATAGGCATCTTGATCGTGGGTACTTCCAATAAAATTTTAGCTGCCACTGCTTTCCACTTACTCAACGTTGCTGTCCATGTCCTCACTCTTGAGGATTGCCTAGTAAAACACTTCAAGTTCCAACAAAAAGAAAATATTGTTCAAAAGTTCTGGATGGCTAATCAATTGGCAAAGTGTTACCAGCTCTGTTTGTGAATATCTTGCTTTGTATTCTTGAACCAATTAATTATATCTAATTCCTTCCCCAAGGTTTTGCCATCTTGTAATCACTTGAAGACACTACTCATTGAGTAATTTAAACAAACATTTTACTTTAAATACCCTGATATAATCTTCATGCATCCATATCTTTTGAACTCTAGCCAGCCTCTCTCCAAATACTCTTGCCGCCATAACAACCCATTACATTCCTCAATTGTATATTGTCTTGTGAGTTAATATACTCAACCAAATTCTACTTTCATTCCGTAACAGAAACTATTTTCATCTTTGTTTGTGCATAGTTCAAAGTTTCTCCAAAATCTTAGAAAGATGTAATGCTCTCCTCCAAGGTTGGCTTATTCTGTGGAGGAAATGTGATGAAGTTGTATCAGATACGTATAATAACATCTAGAAGTTTTGTGTTATCCTTCTTTCAGCATGAGCCTGACTCGATACTTGCTCAAGCGGCTCAAAATAGTAGTGAAGGGAAGTATCTTGAAACTGTTCGTGAGCTTGAGAAGTGCCAAGAGCTTTTGAGAGTACAGCAAAATATCAATTCACTCTACAGAAGTGAAGTAAGTTATTTGAAATATACTATATTATTTTTAATTTATTAAGTGTCTTTTAATGTATTTCTTTTTGTATTTCTTAATGTATTTCTTTTATAAGCCGACAAGTTTATAATGTAATAATTTATCTGTCATATCATCTGCTAATTGCAGACTTCATCAGTGCTTCTACAAGAAAATTCAAGAAATATGAAAACACAATCCAACCTACACTATCAAAAATATTCACTTACATCACTAAAAGCCATATTTATGATATTTTAACTTAACTACAACATCAAAAAAATTAAAAAATTGTAAATATAGTGTTTAGTGATGTGGGATAATATTTGAGAAAAGTGTTAAGATCGTTGCATTGGATTTTCCTATTTCTTGAGTCTTGCAAATGAGCAGACAAAATTTCTGATGATTTAACCCTACTTTATGTTAAAAAAATGTTGACTTGCTGAAAAGATGATGATAATGATGATGATGATGATGATGATGATGATAATAATAATAATAATAATAATTATAATAATAATAATAATAACAATAATAATAGTAATAATAATAACACCAAGTCAGTCTGCTTTCTGAGGGGCCTAAAAAGTCAGATATCACAGCATACAGTGCCAGATTACCAAACTGGCTGATTAGGCTGCAACCTGGGGCACGCAATTATTGGGACGGATGAATTTCAGCAAAGGCAAAATTTCACAAGTTGAACTTTTGAATTTTTATGTAAATATTTCTTTCCATATTTATAACTAAAGAAAGTGTTACTTAATCAAATATTTATCGATGGATTTATACAGATAAAATGCATACAGAAATACCATATAATTATTAAATAAATGCTGTGATGAGAATTATATAATCAATTATTTTTATACTTACATTATATTTGCATCAATTACAAATATTGTACTATTTTTTTATTCAAAATATTATAGATAGCTTTAATGTTAAAAAGGCAAATTAAAAAAAGTGCGCTAAAACATGTGACAGCATAGGGTGCTCATAAGTCAAAGTCAGGCACTGGCAGCATGAAAGGAAGACCAAAAAGAAAGAAATATTGATACTTGTGAAGATGAGTGATTGTTGCCAATAAGACATTTAGCATTTTGATTTTGACTAAAATAAAAAAAATCTCAGGTCTTTTCAAAATTGGGGGAGTTGTCTTATTTTCAGAGTCGACATATATTCGGGTAAGTACTATATTTTTCATTTTTATGTTTCTGTCTCAAGGACAATTATAATTGTTGTTATTCTACGAGAGTATTTGACTAAACAAGAAAATGTGCACTCAAATCTGTTTAAATCAGAATCGATCAGGACACAATAAAATTCCGGTTAGGGATTGCGTTTTATGCAAGGTTGTCAGTTTTATGACACTTGTGATATTGATGTTTCTGCCCTGAAAGTAGTAAAATACATAACTGTATCATAATTATTCAAAAATTGCTGACTCTTTCAACACACAACATCACAATTCAGTACTACGACTTTCTGATAACCTTGGATTGTCTTGAGTAATGTGTATCTAGGGGTTATGATTTTCAATGCAGGGCAAGGAGCGTTAACAATAAAACAGAAGTCATGCTCGAAGCCTTCCCATGTTCAAAGAGTCGGAAGAGAACGAATTCCCCTATGGCTTCTATGGCCTTCACCCTGAGAGATAAGAGACCACAAGGTTGAATTATACATTCTGCTGACAGCTGAAGCCCCTCTCCTTCAATGTCCGGCTGCCACGGCTAAATCGCATAATAGAGAAAGAGAATTTAAAACAATCTTGCAGACACATTCATTTTATTAAGAATATCTCGCATCTCAAGACCAGTTGCATTAAATTCACAGGAATTCCATTTATAAAGATTTCCCCTGTGCAGGACATGAAAAACAGTTCCATTTCTGTATTGGAAAGGTTCTGTTTTTTTTTGTTTTATAATATGTCATAATTAAATATTGTTAATAATAAAACATTGTATTTGTTATAGAAAATTTTGATTTAAAAGTTTCAAAATATTGTCTGAGTATATGAGCTTACATGTTTATTGTAATGTCTTCTTGTTACAGATAGATGCTCTTGCGAAGGAGATTTTACAACATACAGGAAAGTATATGAACAGCCAAGACGTTTAAATGCCTTCCAGTGTTTCTGTAGTTCATAACTTACTTGCTGTTAGTGGATACAGTTTCAAGTCAGTTTTGTTGTGCAGTTAAAGATAACTGTGATAGTTCCATTGCTGTAGCTAAGAAAGTATTAAGGTATTACAGTTACAACAAAATAGCATTTATTGCATTTTGTTGGATTATTTTTATAAGATTTTAGCTGTTTTCATGTTAAAAATGACATATAATGTTAATGAATACTATGAGTATTTCATTTTCTATCTATATGTGCTTGAAGAGAAAATAAAAAATTAAAAACAAACCTTTTTTATTATTACATGCTGCTAAGCAGTTTCAATTTAAATTCTATGTTAAAATAATATTATCTTAGTAGATTTGTGCTGTGGCAAAGACTTGAAAATTTTCAGTCATGTGTTCAAAGGTTTTGAAATTGCATCCTAGTTGTCCAAATGACTGAATTTATATAAGAAATATATGATGCTAAGAGTTCTAATGTATTCTTGGAGTGTTTGAGAATGAATCAGTCAGAGTTGGAGGCAAACAAATATTTATGGATAATTGTGTACATGATTTTATTATAATAAGATAATAAAAATTAACAGAACTGAAAACCAAAATTCCTTAACATTTTCTTTTTGGATTATATTGCCTTTTCATTTTGAATTACAGGTACCTGTATTAATAGTGTCATGATTCTGTCTATCTTCATATAGAATAATTTCTTGTTTGCACCTCATAAATCTGGATTTTTAGCTTATCTGAACCTTTCAAAAATGTTAATTGCTTTGGACAATTAACTCTGGATCATATTGTCCTCTTAGCAATAATTCAGATAAGTAAAGAATGAATCAATACCAATTTAAACTGCTTTTGTGCACAATAGTAATGTTATTAATTTTACTTGCATTTTGCTATTTTTTCTTTTTATTAAGACTTTATACCATAGGCCTTTTCAGAACACAGAAATATTACATTAAATTTTTGAGATAATTTATTATTATATGTGTAGTTGCCAAATGCAGAGTGCAGCAGAATGACTTATTTTACACATATTTTAGCATTAAAGGAGAGAACTAAATGTTTTTAGAATGCAAAGTTGCAAAGAACTTTTGATACCATTCTTTACACATGCCATTTTATAAGATATGTGCTTCAGGTGACCATAATTGTTGAACATACAAATCTTAGGGATGATCGTTCTTATTCTCCAAACCTTGAGGAAGGATCTCTCTTTATTTCTTATGCATAGCCAGACATTTGGTATGCGCCAAGTGCATGTGTGTGTGAGGGAAAATAAAAATTATTAAGAAGCATAGTATTAGTAAAATAATGAATATAAGTAGTGTAAATTACAAATTTACAAAATCAATTATAAATCACATGAAATCAATAAAAACTCTCATTTTTGTAAAATGAAAACATAATCAATATATAAAAAATATAAAAAAACATTCTGTTTTATGTTTTATAGTATTATAATGCTAACAAACAGAATTTTTTCAAATGTTATTGAAGAAAAAGTTAAATTCTTCAAGTTTTTTGAAGATTTTCTGAAAACCTCTTAAAGATTTTATTTCATATTCTTGCCATTTTTCTGGTACAAGAATTCTATGTTCACCCAATAAGCATAATTAATCGAGTTGTTGTCAAATTGTTGTCAATCTTACCCAGATTATTATTATGAGTGAAGGGCTGAATGACCACTCTGCAGTTGCCTATGTGTAAAAACAGCTCAGAATCTGATGTGTTAACAGGTAGAAGTTCCTCAGTCATAAATCTTTAGTTTGAAACAAATTCAGTGGGATTCACTGAACATCCTGATCCATCCTGCAGAGTAAAATTCTGGCAGGACCATTAAGAATTCAAAATAGAATATATTCAGTGATCAATATTCTACCTACCTACTCCTAATAGTAGAACTACCTAATAAGTCCACTCATTTTATTGAATATTGTGCCTTGGAATTAAATTTAGAACAGTTAATTGTTCAAAAAAGGTGTAAAGTATTCTTTATGGAATATATTATGGAACTATTCTTCATGGAGATAAGAAAGCTGTTCAGCATAAAAATTTTGACGGGTGTTGGAAACACAACTCCAGAATTTTTTATGTTAATAACATAGGTTGGTGCTGGAGTCTCATCATGAACCCATGTGTGATAACAAAGTGTCAATGGCACCCTAAAAGTAAATACACACACTCACACACACACACACACTCAAAAAAATACTAATATTGACCATCTCTTATTAGCTACTGTGGAAAATAGACAAAATGATTAATTTGTTTGAAATATTATTTTCATTAACTTTTTTCAGATATTATTTATAATGCCTCATAAAAAGGGTTATTAATCACTTAAATGAAATTTGGTAGATATTTCACAAATGGCTAGATGTTATCACATATTATTGGATTAATTTTCTCATGACTTAAGCACATAGTATTCTAGAAGCTGATGGCATCACACATTTATAAATTTATAATACATGTGTATATGCTTAAGAAAGAATTGTTAATACTTTGCTATATAGCATGAAAATATTAACATTTGTAGCTTACATTAATTATAATTAGCATCTAAAATGGTTTTATTATATCAACTGCAACTTAATAATTATTTGCACTTGAATCAATTCTAGTCATGAATATTCTTACATTGTTTATATTTTTAAATGGAAGTATAGAACAGTTGTTTTTTTGGCCTCTTTTTGTGGAGATAATGAAGCTTTCTAAAGTATGGAACATATGTGAACCTGGTGCAACTGACAATCAGTGCTAATGGATTACAGAGATAAGATCAGGAGATGTTACCCCCTTTGTGATATGAAGTGAACACTTTAAATGCTGCCAGTGGCTGGCCAATTGCTGGTGTTTTTGTTGCATCCAATCATCCATTCAAATAGTGAAAACATGTTAAATATGTTTATAGTATTGTGCAAGAAAGTGTGCATAATTTAGAAGCTCTGTAAGTACCTTATTATTACTTTTTATCCATGCTTGCAGATAAACTTTGGTCTATGTAGAGTATGTGTGATTAGGTTGTGAAATAGAATTGGGGTGTAAAACTTATATTACATAAATATTTTTTTGTTATAAAGATATTATACACACCTCATTCAATGTATATTACACATGCATACATACTTACATTACATTGATGTAATTAATGTAGGTTTCTCTGATCACAATACAATAAACTCCCAATTAAATATAAATTGAAAACAATTAACATAAACATGATGTAGAACACATGACTAACGCATCACATATTATAGTAGACCTACTGCTACATTTGTAATTACTCTAAGAAATATAAATTGGTTGAATGTTTACTGTCAGTTTTGATTTAAATTGCAATTTTCAGAATATTTTAATATACATGCTAATGTGGAGAATAAATTCTATGTCCAATAAAAACTGTAAAGGTGGTATATCTCAAAAGAGTTTTAATAAGAAATGGTATACCTCTATTCAGATTAACACTCATGATTAAGAAGTAATTTGAAAAGCCTTATCTTCTGTCACAAAACTCAGCTAGTTCAGGGATTAAAGAAACTTGTAGACAACTTAAGTGCCTGTAGGCAAGTAAAGTTATGGGATGGAAAACCAAATTAGCATTTAATGATAAATTAATCTCAATCTATTAATGAACCTTAGCAAATCTATAAGATTATCAATGAGAACAGTGCATCAGCCAGTAAAACTTCAGAAAGAATACCATTCATAAATGCTGACAGCTTCAGTTCTTTCTTTATTTATATAGTTTGTGACATGATTGCAACATGTTTTAAAAAATATAAACATTAGGAAAATACACCTTCTGCAGATGTTTTGGCAGTTCTACTAAATTTGCTGATGTATTGAAGGGAATGTTTTTCTAAGTCACTCAGTGTGCTCATTTCAAGTTCTTTTAGACCCGGCCTTTCTGCAGTCTCTTTCCAATCCAGTTCAATTATGCAGCAACCATTCCCACACAATTTGGTCCTTGTGTTTAAGATCATCTATGTCAAAAATATTACATTTGTTTATGTTAAGCAATTTTGCAATGTCCCCATAGGAGCGGCTATTGTACAGCGAAAGATAAACAATTGTATTTGCTCAAATTTTGCATTATAGCCCATTTCTCTGCTGTTGTTCTACAATTTGCACAAATCACATTTGCTGCTCAAGGTCCACCACTTCACTCCTTTCATTTGTACAGCCAAAACAATACTACACAATTTCTTGCTTTGTAAATTGAGAAAACTCATTGTATGAAAACTTATTACATGGGAACTATTCACCTTGCCGTAAGAATGAGCAGTGACAGAAATAATATTAATTTTCAGCCAGGTCGGGTTCAACTTCTGTTATGCATCATTGCTACAGCATTACTTTGGCAAATGTCACTTATCACTGATTTTCATTTTGTACAAAATAAATTATTTTTCATTCATTTCATTTGTTTTTTCTTATGAAATCCAAGTTTCAAAATCTTATTGCAAATCTTGTATTAAGAATTAATAAACCTTTTCTCCAGTTTTACTTTCTTAAATCTTTCTTTCTGACCACAACCAATGTTTGAATAGCATAATTTTGAAGACTGTGTGAGCTATACATTTTGGTCAACAGAACAGTTGCCGATTCTTGTCATATGTACTAAATTTAGCAATATTCATCTGTCAAAAAAGATGTTTCTTTCCCCAAACATTAACAACTTCATTAAAAAGTACAATACGCACTGTCACAATTCCCTTCAACAAGTAGGCCTATACAAGTGCATTCAAACAGCATGTGCATTTTTTCTTCCAAAATCATTGTTTTCATGTCTTTTCTTTACAATTTTAGTATCTGTCAGAATGTGTATGAGTCATGAGACTATTACTACAAAGAGAAGTGATGAAATATCCCATTATTACAATATTACATCTAATGCAAACTGCACTGAAAATGCTGAATTTCCTCAATGCCTCAGTTGGGAACTTGACATCAGTAATGTGTATCATCCTGTGATTAGTGCACTTGTTGATTCATCTGACAATGTTAGAGTAAGTAAGAATGAAGTTATTAATAAAAATAATGAATTTGTTCAAACTGACATTCATAAAATATTATTTTCTAATTGTTGAAGAAAGAAGAAAGGAAGGGAAAAAGTAGTCCAAAGTGTTATTAGTCATCTGTACTTTCTGTCCAGTTTTTGTGTTGTGGAAGCAATGCAGTCTTCTTATTTAAATTTCATTGCTAAGAATTAGAATAGAAATATAGAAAAATAATAGAATTTAATAACTTCAATTAATTTGTATTGTTTAGATAGTATAGTTCTTTAGAGGACTAACAATTTTAATTGATTAAGCACATGAATTTTTGATGAAATTTACTATCATTAAAAGAGTATGTTATTAAAATGTTTTGTTTTAATTTTTATTTCCAGCCTAACTTCAGTGATCACGACTTTCTTACAGAAATATGGATTCGTAAACCTGACTGGCAAATAGCATTGACAGTGTTAGCTTTTCTACCATTTGTTATTGTAGGAGTGTTTGGAAATGCACTTATTATTTACGCGGTTGTTTCACGCTGTGTTTTACGGACTTCCACAAATCTGCTCTTGGCCAACATGGCAGCTGCAGATGCTGCTACATTACTTGTCTGTCCAGCTTTATTTGTTTGCACTGCCTCATTTCAGAATTATATCTTGGGAAAAGTGGGATGCAAAATGGAAGGCTTCATTAACTGTAAGTAAATAATTTCTATTAGCTGAGATTATTCTTAACTTAAAAACTTGATTTAAACTTAATTGACTTTTTTTGTCCCCTAGTCATTTTATTAACAATGTCAAATAGGTTTTATGGCAGTTTTTAAGAGAGTCACATTGTAGGCTTTGCTCTTCCCATCCCCTTTCCAAAATGACAAGTAGTTTTTATTGAAATGTACTGAAAATTAAAATTTTTTGGCTTATAGTTTACTTGAGGCACATTATTTCACTACGCACAAATGTTATTGTGTCCTGTGTCATTTTGTAGCCCTAAGAGACCTTATGAAATGCTTACAAAAAAAAGGGGTGGGGGAAATTACACACACTAAATGATATTTTGTAAAATGTAAGTAATTAAAAGAGTTCAGAAACAATTGAATTTCCTAGAAAGAAAATTTGTACCTCCAAAATAATCATTTTAATGAACATAATTAAAAACAATGGCATTTTAAGTACTATAATACATTCATTTCTGAGTAAAGAGCATTTATAATGAATTCATAAAATATTCATAAAAAATAATGTGTTTAAATAATAATTTAATTTAATGAATGTTTTAACATCTGTAAGATTATTTTATTGTAAATTTTTTTACCTTAATAAATCAGACTGTAAGTGTTTATAACAACTTATTTCATGTTATATAATTAACGTTTCAACCCTATTTGGGGTATTTTTCAAAAAACAACTCAGTGTTCAGGTTAGTTGACATCATAAATAAATAGAAAGCATTTTGATAAAAAATTGTCATTCACATAATAAATGATCAAGTCTCCAACTTCATCCAGTCAACTAGTATGACAAAAGTGGCTTTTTTCAAAACAATTGTTACAAGTTCTCAAAGTATACAAACAGTTTACATTAATTATATAACAAGCAATGAATTGTTAAAAAATTCACAGTCTGTTTTATTAAAGGGAAGAAACTTACAATAAAATAATTAAATTAAAATTATAATTTTAATGAAAGTTTAATTGAAATTTAAATTAAAAGAAATTAAATTTAAAAAAATATTGGGTTTATTTTTTTACACAAAATTTTAATGAAACACAAAAATTGTCCTTAGTTTCATTTAAAATTAACTTACTTTGAATTTTTTAATGTAATGTATTATGTAACATTTCAATGTGTATTGTTTACCTTAATTTCAGGCCTTCTATCTCATATTTTGTTTTGTATCTAACAGGTGCTTTTCTTCTGACAGCAGTATTGAATGTGACTGCTATCAGTTATGACCGTTTGACAGCTGTTATCTTGCCACATGAAGCACGACTCAGTCATACAGGAACTTATGTAATAATGATTGGTACATGGTCTCTAGGAGCTTTATTTTCTGTTCCTTTTATTGCTTATAGAGTGTATAAGGTATGCAAAAAACCCATTAATTAAATCATTTATTTAACCATCTAGTCGAAACTCAGATTTTGATGGCCCAGATACATACGTAATTATTTATTATTGTTATCTGGGTTGTTAACAATTTATGTTGTTAATCCTTAATTGATCATGTAGCATATGGAGTATGTCAAAATAATTTGCTTTGAGATGAAATAACACTTGGAATTCATCCAAGTATCAGGTAACATTTGTTTTATGAATTTTACATATGTAATGTGAAAAATTGAAAGGAGGAGATATATTTTGATTCAAGATTCAAGATCTCCCAGAAACAACAATAAATGATAACTAATCTCAGTGTCCCTCTAGAAAAATCCTAGTTGCACCACTGTGGTACTCTAATACATAATTCCCTCTAATACAGTAATCCCATATGGTAACAATAATGGTTTAGTAGATTCCATTAAAAATATGCAAGTTACTCAACTAACAGAATGAAATAAAATTAAATAAAACAAAATGAAAAGAAATTAAATGAAAATATCTTAAATAAATTTTAAAATGAAACATAATAAATTAATTATGGGGACTGTACTTGCTCGTGTTTTCCTAATGCCACTGATTTGTAATACATCAGCACAAGAACCAAAATTTTGACTTCACCAACTAGAATGATGAAAACACTAAATAGTATGACCTGGATTGAAATGAAATGAAATACAGATCTGTTCAAATTATTAGACTCAACAACAAATTAGTTTCTTCTTCTAGTAACAACACTTTTTTAAAGAAGTGTTACTAATGAACATTAGCTAGCAGTACTATCCCAAATATCTGCAAATGGCTTCTGCAGTACAAGTGTTTTGTATATGACAACTCTACATATGTGGCGGCATTGTGACATTTATTGGTGATGCATGGTGACATTTCTTCTAAAGAGTGAGACATTCACCAACTTTGCATATTGTGGTACATCTTTTAATGGTTTGATAAAGTGAAGACTTTTTGTAATTAGATGACTTGAAAGGATAATAAGTTAACAGTGCAAAATGGAGAAATGATTTTTCCTCTTGTAAAGTTGTAGTTGTTAGATCTCTTCTGGAAGGTATCTATGCAGAGGCATATTGCTAAGATACAATTAGTCACAAATTTGTTGAGAGTCAGGGTTGCAAAGAGAGAAAACAAAATATGTTGACAAAAGAGAGTAGAAAATGTGAGAGAAAATTAAAGCTCTCTCAAGGCATCAGAAAACTAAATAATTCGGCTCTGAAGAACACAAAAGATACCTCTAAAGAATTAAGTTAGAAAATGGTTGAGTATAGAGGGTGTGTTCTCCCAGGAAGTATGAGAATTCTTTGTGGAGAGAGCAAATATCACAATGGCCCAGGAAAAGAGCAAAAACACCTGCAATTGCAACTGCAGGAAACAGTCTTGAATGAGTATGAGGTCTGAAATACTGAACATGTGAAGTCTGGAAGAAAGTCTGCTATAGTGATGAATCATGTTTCATGAATCTGATGAATGTTCCACATATGTTCAAAGTCGATTTGATGAGACCGTCAAATTCAAATGTGTCCAACAAACTGTTAAACATCTAAAATCACTTATGGAGTGGGGCATAATGTTTTCCATGGATCCTGGGTGACTATAATATAGAGTTAGAATAATAATAAAAATGTAGAATATGGAATAATATATATTATAGAATTAGTCTATATTATAAAGGGAATAATGGGAATAGAGGGAATGATACAAAACCAATTCTTAAAAGTTCTTAAGGAAAAACTAGCTACCTGACTTAATGAAGACCCTTATGAGTTTATGCCTGACAGCGCATCCTGTCTCTGAGCTATAATCATAAAAGAATTCCTCATGAAAAAATATACAAGCTTACTTCCATGGCCAGAAAAGAATCCTAATGTGTACCATATAGAAAACCTTTGGAGATTCATGAAATTGAAAAATATGAAGATTTCAACAAAAAATCAGTTGATTGAGGAAATCAATTCATTATTGCATACTAGTGTTGATTTGAAGTTCAAGTGAATGAAACCTACGGAAGGATTGCGATAAAGAGTGGACTCTTTGATAAAAAAATAAAGTATTCCATACTAAATACAAATTTTTGTGATTGTTCTTGAAAAAAAAATTAGTACATACTATGTTATATTACAACTATTTAATTTAAATGCATTAAAACTTGCTCAACATGGAACTTCAAGGGACCAGAATTTTATTCCGTATTAGACAAGATTTTGCTTCATGCAATGTAATTCTGTAAAAAATGTGATTGGCAGGACTGTGATTTAAGTTCACATTAGTCAGATTTTCGCATTATACATGTCTGCATTGGGCAAGATTTACTGTATATGGTTTATTGATTGAATTTGAGAAATGTATGTTTCAATTATTGCAAATGTGTAAGACAATTTATTATAATTAATTTGCTATACAGATTGTATTTTTGCTTAATAAATAAAATTCTTTGAAAGCTGAATGCCAAGGCTAATAATTTGAACAGATCTGGAAAGTGAAAATTATTTAATGAAAGAACTAGGAATACAAAACAAAAATGTATTATTATAAATAATCCTCTAGTTCAACTTTTTATTATCTCAAAATTTACTAATTTTACTACTAACTAATTTTACTACTGAAAACTAATTTTTCCATGCATTTTTTTTCAAAGGAACGAGAATGGGCTAATTTTCTAGAGAAATATTGTACTGAGACTAAAACTGTCCTTCCACATTACTGGAATGTTATAATTGTGCTCCTTGTCTGGTTGCCACTAACCATTATGGTGACTTGTTATTCTGGAATTATAATAAAAGTGAGTATATACATTTAACATGAACCTTAAGCAAATATCATAATTGCAATTTATCCTTCAAATAGTAAATACACTAATTCTAGATTTGGTAATTCTAGCACACAGAAACTATTGAAGATGTGTAAAAGTTTAATACTAGGTTTTTTATAGAAATACACATTTTGGGGAGGATGGTGTCAAGAAGAAACCGAAATATAGTAATGTTTTTTTCAAAAATGACATTTATTCAAAAATGCTTAAAAATAGTTTGCATAAAAATGGATTTGTTTTTCTAGTTGCATCGTTATGAGAAGGAAGTGTTGAGTCGAGAAAATCCAAGAACAGTAAAATGGAAAATGAAAGTGATACGCACAACATTCATTGTTTTGACTGTCTTTGTCATTTTTCGTGTACCATACACAGCTCTTATATTTTGGAGGACTGAACTTTTAAGAAATAGTCAGCAAAATCAGGTGATAATGTTTTGTCTTTTCATTATTTTTCTTCATTAAGGCTGAAACAAAAATAATTAATTTTGTAACAATTTAAACAGTATATTTGTAGTTGAAAGTTTTATAATAGCAACATTAAGATAATTCATGTTTAGATTATCACTGACCATTTTGTGGTCTTATGGTTTATATCAAGATATTTAATATTTATCAATGCTGCTATAAATCCTTTTATCTATGGATTCTCTAATGAGAATTTCAAGAGAGCTTTGCGATGCATGGAAGTTTCTAGATGGCTCTTTAGTGGAACTAGTGGAAGCAGTGATGTGACTCCTCCTCAGAAAAAAGACAAACAATTTGAAAAGGTAAGTAAAAGTGCCAAAAATAATCTTCCCTATGCAGAGGCTGTCAGAAAAGGAAAATGATTTTTGAAAACAAATATACATATTACCTTAAATTAATACTTTTAAAGCATTTTTCTACGTATTTTTTCTTTAATACTAACCCATATTTTTTATAATAATTTGAAATTATTTTTTATTTTTATTTAAAAAATAAAGCCTATTCTTATTCACCTTTATATCAGTAGATAATATGTCGTCCAGTGAATAACTATGTCAACATCTATTTTTCATTATATGATTTCTTCAAAAAATGGATTTTAACTACTCTATTGAATTATTAGTCTTTATTATTATTATTATTATTATATTATTATTATTATTATTATTATTTATTATTATTTATATTTATTATATATTATATATTATTATTATTATATTATTATTATTACTATTATTATTATTATTATTATCATTATTATTATTATTATTATTATTATTATATATATTGAATCATTTACATAATGAATCTAGTAATTGTAATTGACGGTTCAAATGAAGCTACGACAAATAAAAAATTCACTAATACTTCGTAAGTGTTCCTTTGGAAGGAAAGTGAATCCAGTTGTACCTCATTGTAGATTACTAGGTTTCATAAGAACCTCAAGTCTAGGTCTAAGTAATGCTTTTGAGCTACATTACAAAAAATTCATTTCCTTCTTAATGAGATAAGTACTTGCCCTCAATCATGGTCACTAGTGATGTGAAAGGAGCCTAACCAAATTCATTGATGAGATTGTATTATCTTTGCTAATATACAGATTTGTTTGAAAACACCTCAGAAAGAAGAGTTAATCTGAAAAATTTGCTTAAGCAAAGGAGGGAAATTTACTGATTATTTTGTGTTATATATGACTGCTGCCTTTGCTTAGGTAGATAGTTTCTGTAGAAGTGATAGTTGCCTGCTAAAACATCCCAAGTGGCAAATCAGATATTTCTCATCTGCCACCTTCAATGTTTTTAAAATTCTCCAGGCTTCATGATTAAGATCATTCATAATTTGAAATTATTTAGGCAATCTGAAGAGTGTTCAGAACTTAATTGAAACATTTTTTCACTTAGGTAGTGGGCTTGAATCCAATGCTATGGTTGCTTTCAAATTGTATTTGAGAGAACATTGTCATTTTCAAATTTCGAAATCAATATTATTGAGACTTACACATCCTTCAGCTTAATTACTGTAGGGGAGAATTCCGTAATGAATTCTTCCATGCACCACACAGTATGAAGTTTTTATTTCCTTCCAATTAAGCAAAGATTAGTCCTGTAACATTGACATCAGGAACACCTTGAGCTGTAAGCCTCCTGGTCTACTGGGCAACAGGAGCAGGCAATTGGCCTAGCAATCTGCAGCTAATGATGATGGTGATGATGATGATGTTTTTTTTAATGATGATAGATGTTTTGACCCCTGCTGCTGAGTGAATCTTGGATTTGGGTCAGAAAAAGTGAAATTATATTCTTAGTGTCAACATTTGCATTAAAATGATTGTGGATAGGGCTATATTATAATGAAAGATGAAAATATTTAGAACTTCAAATTACAAAGTTAGATACAAACAGTTCTTGATAGATTGAAATATCTGTAGATACAAGTATGTTTTATTTTTATTTCTCTTACTGTTTGTAATTGTTTTTCTTCTTCTTATTTTGAGGTTATTATAATATGTATAAAATAGAGCTGAAACATTGGCAGAAAGAATATAACTTAATTTAACTTAAACCAAGAACCATTCTATCAATCAATTTACTGCTTTTTTTACAATAATAAATTTACAGTTCAATTAACTTGAAATATTTTTTTCTCTACAGGTCCAGCATGAGATATATCAGCCAGATCCTAAAGAACAACCTGTTTTACAGCAATGGATGGTTCACCCTCTTGAAGGGAAGCCAAAAACTGAATCCACTGAATGCTACATTTAGGGTGACCAATGATAACTTCTTCACTAATCTATCTCAACAAAACACTTCTGTCTTTTTAGTTGTTGATATTTTCCCCTAAATTTAAACCATAATAGAAAAGTAATTTTATAGAATTACTTCATTAAATAGTATCATATCATTTCTTAATTTTAATGTTACAAAAAAGATTTTTCTGAGTAAATGGAAGCTGAGTAGTATGCTTATTATGAGAATTGTGTTACCTAGGTATAAATTTAGCTGAGTTTCCTTATTAGTAGATTTACAATATGTCATCTAAAAAATGAAGAACTGTAACAAATTAAATAAATAAAAAAGAACCAATTCTTCAAACAACTAATCCCTTTTTGCGTAATTAAAAATATTTAATCTGCAACAAAATGTAAATAAAATAAATGCGCTTTTATTCTTTGTTGTTCTCTAGTACCTTATTAAATACAAGAATCAATAAATAAAATTAAAGCATTAAGTAAAAGACTGTAGAACAGATAAGAACAATTACTTGTCATGTAAATTATTACTTATAAATCTATTGTACTTTTCAAGTTTTAGAAATAATAAACAATAAAATTAGAGTTGAAATATTTATCATTGTAAAAGTATGATGAAGTTAATATGATTATGAATAGATTCAATCTAAAAAAAAATTATTTCACATAACTGGGTAATACGTTTATTTATCAATGCATCAGTTAAAATAGATTAAAAACAATGAAACCTGTTCTTTTCACAATACTGTAATTTACTTTTTCTGGTTAATTGCTGAAATATATTTTTTTCATGAAACATATGCTCATGAACTATTTATAATTTCTTAGAAATACAATCAACAAAATGAAATAGAACAGACATTGATTCAGTAAACATTTCTAATATGGAGAATAGTATCACAGTGAGACATTCACATCTAAACTAGTGAGCAATTAACATTTTTTAACACAATCATAGCAATCTTCATAATTTGTACATTGTGTATAAGTTATTGAAAATTATATAGTAAATATTCCTTCCAAATATTTTCACTTCTTGTTGGTATATTTCCATTAAATTATTTAATTCTAGTTTCCTAACATAAAATTCAGTTAGTGCATTGCACTAGCAATAACATCTTCTGAATATTCAACATTAAATATTTTGATATTAAATATATGTTTAAAATAATAATAAATAAACTCTTTTCACTTAAAACAAAAGATCTACATTACATGTTCATGGAAAAATGAAAATCAGTTAATCTAATTCTAACTCTTTTGCCAGATTTGTCATTTTTGATTGTAATTCATCTGTCATATCTGGATCTTGACGAAGAATTTCTGATGCTTCTTGTAATAACTTCATTGCATCACCCATAATGTCCTGCACAATAAACACATGAAAATAAAATGCAGTTCACCAAATAATTTTTAAAATATACATTATAATAATGTGTTATGTTTTTAACAAATTTTTTGGAGGGAAAGGCTTTGAAACTTAAGTGTTATGTGATTTTTTTTCTTAGGAGATAATCAGTGGAAAAAAAAACCAGTAACATTACAAAATACAGGGATAATGTTCTTTCTTTAAATTCCTATAGTGGTAAACTGGAGGCACTAATGTGTGAAAAAAAGATAATCAGTTCTCATTTCTCATGGCACACCTATAATTATTTTCATTCATTTTCATCCAGCTTAAATGTCTTGTTAAATTAATTGGCTAGTAAAAGATGACTTGTAATTTGATAATTACCTGAGCATTCTGCTTTGTTATCTTATCATTCTCAAAGTCACGCTTTGCCTGGACAACCATTGCAGCTTGTAAATCATATAGTAGGAGTCCACGGAATGTAGACATACCAGGACTGAGTGCATCTGCCAACTCTAGCAGCTCATGACAGAGTTCTATTTTCCGATTAAGTAAGTGTTCTGGTAGTTCTATAAATAAATGAAAATATTGAATGATTTTGAAGAACTTTTTATCCATTACAACAACGTAAAATTTTATTAACTACTGTATTTTAAACTATTAATTCACTACTGTGAATTTTATTTCGTTTAAAATGGATTAAAATGTTCATGTCATGGACAACAATTTCAAGGAAATAATGAACAAAATGTTCTATTTACAAGTTAGTCAATATTTGAACAAATCTATTGAACTATCTCACTTCTTTTTCAGAGGAGAGTTAATAGAATTTGGCCTCCCGGGGCTTCTACCATCACTTAGCAATTCTGCTTATGAAAGCAATCAAATCTTATTTTACTCTCTTTTACCATAAAATACTAAAAAGATGTAAAAATAACTATCTTTGAAGCATTTATGAATATAAGCATTGAAATGGCACAATGATGTTTTCCAATTTAGTTACACTTTTAGTGTAAACCACAATAAATTAATGACCTTAAAATATATGCTTAATAACTCTTGATGATGATACTAAATAAAGAAATTAATTTTAAAAACTTGTAATGCTATTTTTTTTTTTTGTTTAAAGTTTTATAAATAATACATATCTGCTAGGTATACAAGTTTAATTTATGTTATTTACCTGGTAACTCATATCCTGCTCCATTACCGTAAATCTGAGAAAGAGCATACTTGGCCTGTACAATAAATGAATTTTTGGGATGAAGTGCACTTATATACTTTTCAACAAAATTTTCAAGTGCTTCAGGCCTTGATACATCCACTGCATCAAGCTCTTGTTTCATTGCGTCATTGCCCCATGCCATTTGACGACCTGGAATTGTGTGTTCACAGCTCTCACACTTCCAAGGAGCAGCTGGATCAAGGGGATCTGTAGAGATCATCTGGAAATGTTTTAAAAATGTTACTCAGTGCATACGTTTTTCCTTCTTTGCTCTGCAAGGGATGCATTGTGACACAACTACATGCTTCTGGACTCAGAGTCTGATTTTAAGTATATGACTTTTATCGGACATTAAATATTATTTTCTCTTACTTTCTTTAGTTTGATTAGGTGTCTTAAACTTATGTCTCAAATAAAGAAAGCAGGATGGACGCATATATATCAACCTTTGCAACAACGGATAATGAGAAAGGATTTAAGAATGGCCACCTGGAATATACAAACAATGCTTCAAGCAGGGAAATGAGAAGGAATAGCTGAATAACTCATGAAAAGTGATATGCAGTGCACAGCCCTATAAGGAAATATGATGGCCAGATATAGGATATATAAAAAAGAAAGACTATACATTCATGTATAGTAGAGAGAAAGACTGTGGTATTGAATTTCTGGTAAGAGGTATATCACAAAAATGTATAATGGGATTTTAGCCTTTTAACAATAGGATGTGTAAACTACAGATAAAGGGCAAGTTCTGCAATATAACAATAGTGAGTGTTCAGGCCCCAACAGAAGAATAAGAACTGGAAAGAAAAGAGACATTCTATAGTAAAATAATGAATATTTGCAACAAGACACCCAAGTATGATAAGATATTGATTATGGGAGATTTCAATGTAAAATTCGAGAAAGAATTGCAAATAGAAAAGTAGCAGGCATACACACTTTGACATCCCCACTGAGATCGGCAGAATGATCGACACACAACCACTGAGATCGGCAGAATGATGATACATCTGGCCCAACTACAAGATCTTACAATAAGCAGTACAAAATTTGCACATAAAAACATTTATAAAGGCACATGGAAAGTGCCAAATGAACAGCTAGTGAACCAAATAGATCGTGTATTAGTTAACAAAGAAATTGGTAATGCGTTTTATATATAATGTAATGTGTCAAAACCTAAAGAGGACAAAATTGTGATTCCGATCACTTCCTAGTAGGAGTCAAAGTCAGTATAAGAATTAATTCTAAAGAGTTAGGAAAATTTCAATGAACCAAAAAAAATATGATTCCAATACGAAAACACAATGAAGAAGACCCTCCGAGAGAAAGAAGCCAGTGCAGACATAGAACTAGAATGGGGCAGCATTAAAATCGTGATGCTAAAGGAAGCTGGTGAGAAGATAGGAATCAAATCTCAGGTAAGAAATGCAAATTGGTTTGACAATGAATGTAGAAACACCATCAAGATAAAAAATGAAGCAAGACGTAATTGCCTCAACAAAGATACTATAAGGAAAAGAGAAAAATATGAGGGATATGTTAAGAAAGTAAACAGAATCTCTTCTGAAAGAGTATTACAAAAAGACTACAGAAAATTCTATAAAAAGGTAGAGAATTTAACCCTCCAAGGACATGTGTGACATACACATCACAGCAAACAAGTTATAATACGATTTAATTCCTATCACTACAGGTCAATATTTCTGTACGTGCAAGTGTATTCTTTTCACAGAAGGGTCTGGTTCATCAGTTTATTATAATACTTTTCCTGCAGTTAAAAATTATGATACTTTTTCTGATGGACCCTGATCGTTGATAAGTTAAATTTACAGCCCATATTGTTATGAATTCAATTTATCTCAATGGTATATCCCTCACAGATAGTTCTAAAAGCAATGTAAATTAATTAATTTTATTATTATTACGGGAAGCTTTGGAGGCATGTATGTCACACTGATCCTTCTCCACTGCTTTTCATGCCTCTCCACCGTTTTCATATTTTTCTCTTCATTTTAATGCACAGTCAAAAATTTGAATTTTCATAACATTTTTTTTTATGAGGAATACTGTTTTAGGGTTGGGCTGACAATTGCAGAATTAGTTCAGTTGCTTGAAGAGGACATTCAAGGCATCGATGATGATGATGATTACGACGATAATATCATAGAGGTAGAGGATATTTGCATTACACCACTGGCTGCAAACGAGCGTGGTATGAGAACACTGCTCGATAATTTGAGTTGTAATAAATTGGTGAGTGAAGCTGAGGCAGTTTTGTCTCGGAATGATTGGGAAATATGGACATAAGTGTGGTTGCATCAATTCAGAGAATCTTCATTCAAGCATGGAAAGAGATATTCATATGTTGGAATTATGGACAGCTCGCACCCTAGTCTATCGTCAGATCTTTCCCTTATTACAAACGGATTACAACTCGTGACGCACAACATACTGTTAGCGCACACCAAACCACACGCGTTCTCCTCGACGGCCACAGACACACTACTGCTCTACTCAAAGAGTACACAGGACCATCAGCCGATTGCTCGACATATCGATAGTCTCCTGATGGGATTGTATCGCCGATAACTCCAACACTTTTCCTCGAGAAAATACCCCACACTTCACTTGACATTCACCAGTCCAAGCAGCGCTACGCACTTTTCGTGCTTCGACCTGGTCAAGGCCTTGGTGAAGATGTCGGCTGACATGTCCACCGATGCCAGATGCTTCAACTTTAGTAGCCCTGACTCCACGACTTCCCGAACAAAGTGATGGTGAACATTATGTGTTTTGTTCGAGAATAAAAGACCGGATTTGTCGTCAGTCTCTGACACTCCATTCCTTCCATACTTATTTCTCAGAACGAATCTGCTCCCTATCACACCCCTATTTTCCGGTCTTGGCACTTGGTTTTCTTCTCTAGTATGGACTTTAGCTCGCTCGCCATAGCCTCTAACCATTCCTGAGAGTCCTCACCAGAAAGGGCTTGCTTGACGGAAACTTCGGTTCCGTTCGCAACCTCAGCCAGTTCCTCTACACGCTGGCCTTCACACCTGCCCTCCAGACGGGCCAATCGAGGTTGAATCAATTCCAGGCTGTCCTGTGTAGATCTTGCGAGGTCTTCCGGGTAGCCGCCTGACCACAGTCTCTGGCTCCTCTGGCGCGAATCCGCGAAAAGCTTCGCCGTCTGACTCTTCCTCTATTGCCTCCCTATCTCTGCTGTTCCGACTCGGCCGAAGTTCAACTCTATGAAAGGACTTGCATCGGCCTCCACCTCATCCCTTCCCAGCAGCCCTGGGACCTTTTCAGCATGGAGCTCCTCCGGTCGGAAGTCTTCAGACTTGGTGCTGGATTCCGTCAGAGGCTGTGGTCTGACCTGACGTCTCTGGACACCTCGACCTTCCCCTCACTTGTTATACAGATAATCTGAAGTCCTTAGTTTCCGCATCGTAGCCCACAACGAAGCCCTTTCTTGAGCGCGGATCGAGCTTACCTCTTCCGGGTGACCTGTCCATGATGAAAGACTGCTCAGCCAAATCGCTTGAAGTCTGATACATCTGGTGCTCTTTCGAACCAGACTTCATTGTGTGTCTTCCCGTTTAGTTTACGCGAGGGGCATCGGTTGCAGATGAAATTTGCCGTGTTCACCGCCTCAGCCCAGAGAGAGGAGGGCAGTCCTGACTGGACCAAAAAACACCTTGCCGTGTCCATCAGCTCCTATTCTTCCTTTCAGCTACACCGTTCTGCTCCGGATTGTCAAATTCATTGACAGCTTCGCTTTTGCTCTTCAGAAACTTTGCTTCACACTAGCGCGAATGGTCGTCAATGAATGTGTAGAAATACTTGTTCGTCCCATACGATGTCACGCGCATCGGTCCACATTCGTCGGAATGAATCCAGTCGCCCGCGACCGATGAACGTTCTGAAGCCTTAGGAAACGGAGTTCGGCACATCTTCCCTTACAGACAAACCCTGCTTTCGAGATCTTGGTCGATATTGTTCACGATGATACCTGACAGATGTCCATTCTTAAGAACATCACGTAAATCCGGAACGTTCAAATGTCCGAGAGAGATGTGCCAGTCTTCAAGGGACCACTTTTCGATGGCGTCGGCGTTGGCCCCTGTTGATTCCGGCTTTACTTTCGTGCCGTTCACGTAACCCCAGGCATAGTTCTTTATCAGTATTGCACGCAACTGTATCTTCCAGGTGTCGTAGTTTTCCTTATTTAGAGTTTCAAACCTTACGCCAGACGAATTCATTTTCTCGCCGTACGTGTTTTAAAACAAAAGCAAAGAAAACAATAACCTGACTTTCGCGCACTTGCTCAAACTGTTCTCACGTATCTATTCGCGTAACTCTGGGCCCATAACCTGTTGGAATTATGGACACCTCACACCCTAGTCTGTCGACAGATCTTTCCCTGATTACAGGCGGATTACAACTCGTGACGCACAACATACTGTTAGCACACACTAAACCACACGCGTTCTCCTCGACGGTCACAGACATAGTACTGCTCTACTTAAAGAGTACACAGGACCATTAGTCGATTGCTCGGCAAATCGATAGGCACTCTTCTGATGGGATTGTATTGCTCTGTCGATAACTCCAACATCATTAAAGGTGAAAACCATCTAAATATTTCTCAGACAGTAATTATTAGCATATACAATAGGAATATGGGTAGTACTGATTGAATGGATCAAGATATAAATGAGTATTATATATCTATCAGAGGTAAGAAATGGTACTAGACAATATTGATGTTCATAGATGCAGTGATAAATAATGCCTAGCAGATTTACAAGAAGACAAAAAGGAAAACCAGTAAACTGGAAATCTGAAGAAACTTTGCCATCACATACCTCATAAGATATAAAACAGCTGTCAAATCTGTGGGTCTGACAGCTCTGCCGACGAAGAGGTCAACGTAAGTTTTGGATGGTATTCGCTACTATAGAGTTGATCATCTACTTGGGAAAGTAGAAAATAAAAAGATAAGATGTGAAAATGATGAATGCAAAAGTATTGTTGTGTCAATATGCATGGAATAAGGTGTTGGTTTGTGCTTGAAATGCAATGTATGGTTTTGTAAAAGAAAATGAATATTAATTTTCTGCTGTTTGACATTATAAAACTTTTTAAAACAACTAAATATGGAAGTATTATTTGTTTGCTACTGATATTGTAGTCACTGTATCGAATAAGTTCTTATGTTTGGCAAATAAAAGCTTGCCTTGTTGAATATTTTCTATCTTTCATCTGAGTACAATTATCACCCCCAAAGAGAGAGTGATAGAGTGAAAGAGAGAGACACATTTTGAATTTAGAGTAAGACTTATATGCCGTATTTTTAAAAACGGCTCCTAATTTTTCAATGAAAGTTGTCATTATCTCGAGGTTTTACTCTTCTTTAACATTATTAAAGTAATATTTCTAAAAAAAAAAAAAATATTTTGGGTAGTGATAGATAGTGGCTGGAACAGTAAGTACTCCATATATATGTACATATCTGAGAAAGTAAAAATAGTATTACACAAGATTAATTTGACATAAATAAATCATGATGAAAATTACTAAATTTCAATAACACATTATTGTGAATTAATCATTTAAATGGCAGAATCTAGGCAGGTTTAGAAATTGTTAGCATAGTCTACTTAGTCCAATAGTAAAATTTCAATACTACCTTGCTTTCATTATCAGGATCCAGAATTCCATTCCCGGAGGATTTGCATTTAGAACAAGAGATTGCCCCAATATATGTGCCAAATTCTGTTGGATCAGCACATCGTCTGTGGATAAAATTATCTTGTATTAGTGTTCTGTTTTTCTTTGACTTATTAACCATCTGAATTCATCAGATATTTGTTTTAAACTTTAAACCATTTGTAATAGTTATTAAACTTATTGTCATTAAAATATTTTATTTCCTTTGCTGGCTAAGAAGCAATAATTTTTTAAAGAAATATTTACTAAAACCATATTTTTTTAATTTAATTTTCAAATGAACAATTGTTCAATAGTTATTACAGAGAAGCAGCTTATTGATTCTTATCTTACAAATTTTTGCATTTAATGGTGAAAAGTATCAGAGTGGAAAAGAAATGCATTGGATGATTGAATAACTGAGTTCCATTGTTATTGAAATGCAGTATGGTTCCATAAAAGCTCTATTAGGTCATTCTGTAGAGAGCATAATAGGTAGAGATATACAACAAAACCAGTTATGCAGAATAATGACATTTTCAAAATATCACAAAATTTAGAATCAAATTCAAAAATCCAATTAAAACAATTTCTCAAATAATGCAATAATTGTAAGTTAAATTTTAATGACAGATTACATTTTTAATGACTGTAGAATTATAAAATAATGTAGCAATAATAATAAAACTACAAATTACAACTATCTTGCCATGTTGCCCCTAAATTTGGACAATTATGACTAAATAAATTAAATTTCATTCAAAAGGGTGGGAACAAAATAATATTGTTAAGTTTGTTTGTCCAATTACAAATAAATTTACTCTCATATAACTAATTTTGTACTAATATAATAATATCGAATTAATCATCATGCACTGTAAAATCAAAAATCTGATGCTGTTTTTAGTTGAGTAGTAGGCCTGGAAAATGTATTAATCTTCCTGATGTGTTCTGATGTGATCCCTTGTTTTCTCAGTCTTCCTATATTTCTCTGCTACAGTGATGTATTTAAGAGCAGCCATTTCTTCTGATTCTTTTTTACTTCCTCTGTCATATTTGTTGTGTTGTCTTTTCCTGGGGTCTTTGTTTCTCCATCAATCTATTGTAGTACAGCTAAGAAATACTATAGAATTAATAATATTAATAATCACAAGAGCATTGCGATTGCTTTTTGAATGTTGTCCAGACTGAGTTCAATGTCAAATCTGAAGTTCATGTGTAATACTGTGGTAATATTCTTATAGAGTACATGTTATTATTATAATTTCATGTGAAATCATTTTCATTTCATTTGTAATAGCTTCAATCAAAACCACCTTTCTGGACAGTTAGTGCTATTCACACGTACCTATGTATGCAGGCACCCATGCCAAGCATAGAATTTGTGCAAATTTGTCTGAATACTTTAAATTATAGTTGTCATTATTGTTTAAGCCAGTATACTCTAAATAACACCTCTTGTGAGTGGCGCCCAAAGCATGTGAAATGTGTGCCATATCATAGATATACTTCTGGTGCTATTTCGATCCTGAGCTTTTGTTTTCATTCTCAATGATTTTTTGGTGTAGAGCCTATCTGTTACAATGGAGTAGCAGTTTTCAACCCCCAGGGTCTTGTGATCTTTAAAAACGGAGATCGTGAATTGTAATGGTAGAATACATATTCTAATATTAATTTGTTTAAATTTAAATGTAAATAATTAAAGCTCAGCAGAGAATCAGTAGTTATTTTTATTGAAATTAAAGTTATTTTCTTTTTGAGTTTGGCTTAGGTACATACCAGAATGAATGTTCCATCTTATGGTATTAATTTTGTATTCATTTTTTGGTGGAGAGGTTAAAAATAAGACTTTAGTTTTATTAACATTTTCCTGTCAAAGATTTGCAATTATGTTTTACTTTTTTGTTTCCATTTTTCAATATGAAAAGAATGGTAATAACCCAATTTTATTATTTTCACTGCCGCTTATAGATTCACTAGAACTTTCCCAATTTATTTAGAAAGTGTTTACCAGGAAAAAAAAAAAAAAAACGATTGGGCATCACTGGTGCAGTTGTATGAAATTTATTATGACAGAAATTTATTATTATTTATGACAGTAAAGTATGTTCTCAGAATAAATGTGACTAACTTCTAGGCTTCTAGAGAGGTCGAAAATAATATTATTTTTTTCCAACGAACATAATAAAGTAAGAAATTGCATATTACGGAGTTAAAACCAATAAAACCGAGTTAAATGGATACAGGTATATAAGTGACATTTGCTTCTGATAGTTACATAACAATCAGAAGCAAATGTTTGGTTGGTACATGAAATCTCCTTGGCAGCGACAGAACGTGACCTGCCGAGTAATGTGCGTAAGAAGTTTCCTACAAATCGGGGGGATAGTGTCAAACGTGTAAGTTCGGTTATGAAATTTGCCACTATACCTTGCCAAAAAGTGATTATTTTCAAATCCTATACATGCCCCCAAAACGTTTAATGTTTACTTTGAGGCACCTGATCTACTACAATTTTCTGGTCCAATGTTGTAGTCCAATGTTGCATGTCCTGGTGTAATTGTACTAATTTGTAATTTTATTCAAAGAAATTATATTGTATAGGAAAGTTATGTCCAACGAGGTAGATTTGTATACTACATCGAATGTCTGGCCCTTCGATCATGCATAAAGTTTTAATAATGAATATTTATATAGCGCACGTAGGCAGCCTGCTGTCAGCCGGAATCGCTTACTCGGGGCGGCAATGACACGCGCATCGTGACGGCCAAACATAATGCAATTGTGAGACCTATGTCATGCTTATATCAGCAGAAAAACACAAACGATCTCAAATGCAAGTTTTCTGACGAAATGCGACTATTAAGATTATTTATAAACAACTGTCACGGCTAGGGTCTGACTGTAACAATACGGCCTTCTTTCTCAGATATACTGAGTCAGTTGTGTAAACAGAGGAATTTGCGAAACATGTGCGTTGTTCTGTCAAGTATCTACAGATAGACTTACAATAATATCAATAATATTGTTACTGAATTGGCTGTCCGGTTCCGCCGCGTCCATGGCAAAGGTGCAGACGTTTCGGTCACCATTCTGCGACCTTCCTCAGGACGTAATGCCAGGGCCGTTGGCATTACGGCCTGAGGAAGGTCGCAGAATGGCGACCGAAAATGTCTGCACCTTTGCCATGAACGCGGCGGCACCGGACAGCCAATTAAATACTGACTACGGCCGCAGAAGCCCACGCTCTCAATATTATTGTTATTTGCATTTTTTTAATTAGAAAATCTAAAATTGCAGAAGTAGTGTACGTTTAGGTTATTACATCCAGCATTCTTAAGAAGTTGAAAATTGTCTGTTTGCCGTACAAACATAGTTATATTATTGCTAGAACTAGTTTTCAAAATTCCTTCTCGTGACGAGTCAAGTGAATTTTTTTTCAAGAAAGTGAGAATCGTCCATACTTATTAATGCCGCAAATATATTGGGAAGTGACAATGAGGAATAATGTACACTGCTGGTCTTGGACACCCTAACAAATCACCTGATACGAGTAATAAAGTAATTTGTCTTGTTTCTTCTGCCGTTTTCACTCATCGTTTGCCGTTCTCTCCCCTCTTCATGAAACAAAAATAAAATTTGACGCAGGGAATTTTACATTGGCCAGTGTGAGTTTTTTAGAAAATTATACTTTCTTACTTTAAGATGTAATTCAGTGACTGCTGTGAATTAATGTCTTGGCTACTCTGCATCCTTTTGTTCTATACTTTAGAGAAAGCAACTAATTTAAACATTAAAGAAAAATTCTGGATGCCTGAAACACGACACGAATTCAATTCACTATTGCCAATGTAAACTCAAACACTTCTCAAGCAAGTTTATGAACAGACATATTTTTCGGATGGGATCAGTGCCTAGTATTACAAAACACAGATAATTTATGCTTCCAAAAAGATGTCTTGAATGTGAGGGTTGTATGGCATTTCTTCTCTTCGCAACGTTTATGGAAAGGCACTTTGCAACGTAGTGAAGGGGACAACTATAATATTCTTAATAAAAGCTAGCCTTCAATTCTGATAAGAACCCATTTAATTTTAATTAATTTATTTAAGGAAGTTATTTAAGGAACTCAGGAAGTTATTTAAGGAAACCAGAAAGTTATTTAAGTGGGTTGATGATAATGTGAAGAACATTACCTTTATATTTTTAGCAACGCTGAATATTTAGAAAGAGGTCTATTGCAACAATGATATAATAAAAAAACAGAAGGCACAAAGAAAATACATTGTGTCATTTTCTTATGAAAAGGTCAATTAACCATATTCTCTGTAAAGTGAAGTATAAGAAGTATCAATTTAATTAATTGTACCACTTACTCTTATTTGTATAAGCATTTTGTCCGTTTAATACTATTAATACTAAATTTAATTAGTTTGACACTTTTTAATTTGAATTTAATTGTCTATGAACGTCATATGTACATATCTGGCATATAGTAAGACGTGAAGGGATACTTCTGTTTATTGTTCTGTGAAAGTATATTGATAGTAATCGTCTACTGCTGATTGGCACGTCATTTGAGGGGTGACGCTCTAACAGACGTGGCAGCAAAACAGTAAGAAGACATTTCTATTATATTTAATTACTCAGATTCATCTCGGTGGCCCACTTAGTACCCTACCACACTTATTTAGATATTTTTTTATAGATTACAATAGTATTTTTTTTCAAATTTTTAAAATGTTGTTTTGGGAAAAAATAAAAAAATAGGTCAAAAAATGATTTTTTAAAAATTGAATTAATTGAATCAAATGATTTAGCATTTTTTATTCTTCAAAGTCACAAAATATTAAATTTCAGTTACAATTAGATCTCGAGCTATAAATGATTAACTTTAGCGATGCAAGCATTTTATCGAAAATTTTGCTAATTAATATAATCTCAAAAACATAATTTGCGAAAAATGAAAAACACGTGAGAGTGAGGCTGATATCGCGGCCCTTGAATTTTGAAACCGATATTTTAATTTTATGTGGTACTTTACATGCAGCTTCTGAAAAATTTTCAAAATAAAAAAATAAAAAAATGGCTCCATTGTTTTTGATTAAATTTGATTTTTGGATAGTGTGAAGAACGTTAAGAGAATGGTGCAGTTCTTATTAACTACGAGAATAGGCAACATTTAGGCATTTAAACATAAAATATGTATTTGTTAGTGAAATAGGCATTTATAACCACTATAAAACTCTCATATTATACTTCCACTGCCCCAAAATGAATAAGTAACTTAAAATATTCCGTCCATTGAAGAATAAAAAAATGGCAAAAATTCGCAGCTTAATTATTTTATATTACTTTGTTCTATGTACATTCGCTCTTTTGTTATACGTTTACAAATTAATCTTTTAGACATTATTTAAAACCTACCTGAAATGTATGATCTAAAATTGCTAGCCTCCGGGAAATATGAGATTGGAATGCAACAATAGCATTCTGTGCCGCCACTCGGCAGTTGCATTTCTGTCAATTACTTCTCATTGTAGGGGCATGATTTAGCTGCATGAGAAGCAGTTATAATTGTCAAATTTTGTGTTGATATTTTCTTGAAAATATTTAGTTTCGCCCCAAATGTTATACGATTTATAATGAATTTTACAAAAAATGATGACAAAGGCGATAGTTCGGTGATAAATTGTGGTATAAATAAAATTAAATAACCATACAAAGACGAGAAAATAGTGCTGTTTTAGAATCTTACTTATAGTTACGTTCTCATCTATACGAATTAATATACTTAGTAAACAAAGTTATGTAATGCTGCGCCAAAATACGGCGATTTTTAACAGAAAAAGTAGTATTGTGCGTCTCTGATGTAGAAAATGTGGATAAATTGTACTCTAAAATGTTGTAAATCACTCCCTCTAATACTTTATGTCGTCAGATTTAAGAAATTGTGGGTTTTTGATACGAAAAAAGTGTTTCTTCCAAAACGACCGTCAGTCCTGTAAACATCACTAGCTCCTAAACTATACGTAGGATAATTTCCAAACTGAATAAACCGCTGTCGATCAGCTCACTTGAAGCTCTGCGATTTTGAAAATTATTCCTTAATTTTTGCGGGTACTTTACACGAAGCGGCATTTTCAAAATTTTCTCAAAAATGGCTCCCAATTTTTTCTTTAAATTTATTGTAAGATTAAAGTGAAATTTATTATAATATATAAAATATTTTATATAATATATACACACACACTTATAAAGTGACATAGGTCCGAATTTCAATGCTAACTTTGAATGTTTGAAAATGGCAAAAGGTTGGATTTTTTCTACGCCTTCCTAAAACTATAGAATTGAAGATAGAGATTTTCCGTTCGAGTGTTTTTTCCATAATTATTTCTTTCTTTAAGGTCATGTACATTTTTTGAAAATTTTAGTATTTTTCGCCTAATGTCGCGTGCAACTTGTGCAATATTAAAAATAGCAATACCAAGATTATCTCAAAAACGGCTCAAATTTTTTCCTTTAAATTTTTGGTAGGGATAGTGCAGTAAAAAGTCTCTACGACATAAATGCCATTCTTCTCTACTTTTTTTTTTTAAATACAAAAATGTATTTGTTTGACTTGTCTCTCATGTCGTTAATATTTATATGAGCGACAATTTGTTCATATTATTGCATTTATATGAGTACATGTGCTTCAAATGATGTCTCAAAAACGGCTCCAATTTTTTTCTGCAAACTTTTCGCTAATTGTACTGTTTAGATGGCACTAAATAAATTTGGGGGTATTCTTTTGTTTCTTAAAAAAATACACAAATGTAATTTTTTTAAATATATATCACGTTTTGTAGCACCACTAGTTTATATTCTTGATTTTTAGAGATGTGTTGTACTGTGTATCTGTAAATCCCTGTACAGTATTTGAATAATTGCGAGTGTGCGTGTGTGCGGATCCTTCAATCACCATGGTTAGACCATTTCCCGTCCACCAATCGAGACATATGAGGCGTCATTCGACGCGTCTCGATCTCCTCGCTCTCCTGGGGAACTGACAATTTATTTTCGGATCCGGTCAGAAGACTCTAAGGAATTTGTGTTTTTGTGAGTTTTCGTGCTGCCATCTTAGGGGTAGAGGGAGAATTAAACCATCGCCACCTAAATGGATCTATGCTTTGATTAAACACCACCTACATTAAGAGACAATTTTTGCTCCACGACGACATAATGTTCTTCTACGAGGACGGCAACACTGATTGTTCTGGAACATGTGAAACATGTGCCATAACTGTCAATGAATAGGAACATAGGAAGTGAAGTGTTTCGTCCGTATTGCCGTTTTTTTAATAATAATTTGCAAACAACTGCGTATATTATATTATAACTTATTAAATTTGAAGAACGCCAAGTGAATACGGAGAAAACTAGAACTGTGAGTAATGTTAGAGATCGGAAGCACATGCGTATTCGAATTTGCACATTTACGTTCTTATGTGTGCAAATGCGGGAAGAATCAAATGTAGTTGTAGAAGATATTGTGACAGAATTTTCGGAACAAATTGAGAACGATCTTTTGAGAATAACGCTGAAGAACAGCTTACTGATAATCTTTTAAATGCATATTTGTGAATATTAGGAAAAAAATCATACAAAATGTAGCTGTCCTAAATTCTAACTAATCGCATCATCTATACCTGCAAGTATTTTTACGGGGATAGCAATTTTGAAATTGCAATATTACCAGTTCGTATCCCATGTGGAGGTAACATGCAAGGTCATTGAGTGCTGAGAGTTTTTGAAAGGGAGTGTAACATTATCAGTTTCTACGATTCATCGGTATGTCCAAAGCCAGAGTCTGTAAGGTCTTATTTGAAGAAAACCATGCATGATATTTAGACACTTTCATCAAATGAAAAAAACGTTTTTAAACAGTTTACAGCGTCAGCGACACAACATTTTACAAGTATTATATTATTGCAGTATTCGTGAAGACTGGTTTTGTTATTTATTTTTGTTACAGTGTTAAATGAGAGAATTTTATTTAATGTTGTCGATCAGTGTTCGCGCTACTTTTGGGTGTTTTGTTCAGCAGTATTTTTGCTTTTGCAGGTCTCAGTATCGCGTGACTTACAGTTAAAAATGTTGGTTCGTCACCCTATCCATAGATAAATTTTGGCTTCCAACAGAATTGTCAATATATAAACTTGAAAAAGTTAATGCTAATAACTGATTTTGTATTCATTTCTTACCTGCAGACACAATCGAAACATTTTGACATCTTGAGATGTGCTCGCCTTGCTATAGTTCCCCAAAGGGCTTGAGTGTAACTCGTGGATATTATATCTCCTTTCTTAATAGGTGATGTTGCTATTATTTTGATAGTGAAGTCAGAGCCTGAAAACAAAATAATTAACAGGATATGTTTAACAAACCAAAACGGGCGCATGCATACTGACTCATTTAAAACATTTAGTGAAATGTATCTAGAATTACTGAATAGCTACCCTGATTCATGAGTATGACACCAATCTCCACTGTCCATTGAAAGGAAAAAGAAAAAAAAATGCTCAAAACAAGTTTTCTAGCGTTTTACTGGTGACGCTCGAGCACAATTTCAGATGATGTGTTCAATTACTTTTCTACCGCTTTGACAGTTCTTCCACAATACCCAACCAGTCATTTCATTAAGAATAAAACACAACTCCGTCTTAGACGAACAAAAGCTTCTTATGACATTTTACAGAGAAACGCAGGGTTGTGCTTGAGGGTATCTAAGTGTTGAGAATATTTCTAAGAATTGGGGAAGAAAAAATTTATGTTTTTAGAATTCAAAGGACAAAACCGCACATTTGGGAATTGACGGAGTTGGAGTGCATGTTGCCTTTATCGCGCACGGCCCTGCCAAGGCGTCATACCTTATGTCGTCAGACCCTCAGTCCGCCGCCAGCCGGCACAGAATTGCAGTGCACTCTCTGTACGCAAATGACTTTAATAACCTCCTGGGTCTGCAACAGTGCTTCGAGTTGGCTCGAAAGGCTCGCAAAGTTTCGGTGCTATAGGCTACATCGGAATAGGAAAATTGCAAAAATACTTCTTGGGACCACATCAGATGCCTTTTACTCGGACAATCATCTTAATTTAGCCTGAACCAAATGGCTGAAACCGACAATAGCTATTAGCTGGATGATGTTCGAAATGATCGTTATTCATGAGCGTCATTCAAACAGTCTGGCTAATGTGCGATTTAAGCGGGTACTCCTAATATTGGCCATATTTTGGTTTTCAACCGTGACATGTATGACAATAACGTGTTAGTGATTGTAGGGTTAACTATGAAATGTGAATGGTTCCATCATCCTTACCCTTGAACACGTGCTTCGTATTCGGTGTGCAGTCGTGTGCCATAAGCGCTGCGGTGGGATATACTCCACGAGCTTTGGAGCCGCCTTTGCGGATCTCGAAGCAGTTTGTGTCCAAGATGGCGGCGATTGTCAGGATAGTCTCCTCGTCAAATTGAGTCAATTGCAAGACATTCCTGATGAAGCCAACAATGTTATGTTTGTAGACGGAGTACAACGGTGTTTTCCTCCGCTCATTCAGATGTGACTCCATTGCCATAAGCGATTGGTACTTGGCAGGATCTCGCTCTTTAAGGAGAAGGCATCTGTGAAATTAATATGAACAAATGTATCCAATGCAAAAATGTAATATATGTAATGTGATAAAGAGTTTATTTAAAAAAATAGGATTTCAAGTCAAAATTTTGATACAGTACGTATTTGTTATAATTGAAAAAAATATTAAATTTTTGTTTTTTAGAATTTTAAAATTTTTATTAACAAATTAATGTAGTACATTTTCGAATGATATATTTTCTATTTTCGCTTTTCATGAGAAAGTTTTTGATAAATTCTCTGTGTGCCTACGGTCAGTAGAGAGGTTGCATTTTAAGTGCCGCTCACTGAAAATTGTGGTGTAGCATTGGCTCAAAGCCCGCGACCTTCTTTTTGTTCGCTTGCCAAAACCACACGTACATCGATGAGTCTCGTAAACCCTTTAAGTCCCCTAAATGTCGGACAAATTATAGTTTTAAGAGTATTTATTTTGAAGCTAATCTTGCAAAATAGTGACAGTTACTCTTATCCTTCTCTAATTTATATTATCACAAAGAAAACAATATATCAGCAATTCTATACGCAGACAACGAAATTAAATATGAATGATGAAAAAGAATAAAAAATATATTAAAGGAACAAACAATAATTTGTATTATTTTTGTTTATAAATGCTATTTGGAAACGTTATTCAAAATATGATTTACACAAAGAAAGAAAAACAAGGAAGTTAACTCTGTTCTTAATTCTTAATTTCGGAGTGATTTATTTTGAATTCACGCATTTATTCATTATCTATATAATATCAATTAGAAAAATGCATTTTTTCAAGAATTAGATTGTTAAAATTTATTCTGTTTGCGGATTTTTCATAATCTCTTAGAATAATTTATATTGAAAGATATGTGAATGGATATTTTTGTTGCTGAATGATTCCTAAGTTTTGCAGTGTAAATGACTAAATATTAGATGTACGCGACATCGTAAATACCCAAGTCATGTCCAGCGCTTCCGTGAAATACACTGCAATATGACACATATTCTCTTACACCATAGGTGCCATACATTAGGGATGCAACATTGATGCCGATGTTTTCAAAATATCGCTATTTCTATAAACATGCTGATGTTATTTTTACATCGATGATTTGTACTCCATAACTTTGTTTTCGTTTTTTCTTGTTCGAGGATGAAAAAGTCACATATCACAATTTTGTAAAAGATAAAGAATGCAATAATAAGTGATGTTTAGATATTCGAACCGAACGAAGACAGTTTGGACCATTTTCATCGAGCAGAGCATCTCTGGTCCGAAATGACCCTGGTGCCCTGGTATTTCCGTCGTCTCTCCCCGTATTTCGCATATAAAGAGACGCTTTTACTTTCTCTTATATGCACGGAATGTATATATATAGTATGGAGAAAGTTATGTAATGCCGTGG
The DNA here is from genome assembly GCA_017312745.1 of Gryllus bimaculatus. Taxonomy (NCBI): domain Eukaryota; kingdom Metazoa; phylum Arthropoda; class Insecta; order Orthoptera; family Gryllidae; genus Gryllus; species Gryllus bimaculatus. Next base: position 1,701,806 of record BOPP01000053.1, on the reverse strand, counting down.
AAAAGCGATTTCGAGATTTAAACGGAAATACACGTTTTGGGGTCCCCTGACACAGAAAAAGGTTTTTTCAATCGCCCGTCTGTCCGTCTGTCCGTCTGACCGTCTGTCCGTCTGTCCGTCTGTAAACACTACTAGCATCTAAACCATACGTAGGAATTATTCCAAATTGAAGAAACCCCTGTCCCTCTGGCTCGAGTCGAAGTTTTGAGAGTTTGAAAAACATTCTTTAAAATTTAAGGATACTTTACATGATGCGCCCGGACATTTTCACAATTTTCTCAAAAATGGCTAAAATTTTTGTAAAATATTTCTTGTAAGAATAGAGTAAAATACACTTGTAAGGTGGTACAGGTTCGATTTTCACCGCTAACTCCCAATTTTCGAAAACTGCAGAAGTTTGAATTTTTTTCGCGGTCTTCTACAACTACGAAATTGAGGATAGAGAATATTCCTTCAAATGAAATCCGTTGTGCATAATTAGTTCTTTCATTTAGGACCAATACATTTTTTCGAACATTTAGTAGTTTTCGCTCAATATTACAATTTAAAAAATACAAAAACAAGATTTTCTCAAAAACGGGTTCGAATAATGTTTTCCAACGTTTGGTAAGGATAGAGCTAAATGCACTAAATAGGATGATATAAACGACATATTAGTCTATTCTTTCGTTTTTTCAAAAATTACAAGAAAATAATACTTTTAACTTGTCTCCCACGTCGTTAATACCGGGTGATTAATTTATCGCTCGCCGAAGATTCGGGGCGCGTCGCCCAGGGAGGCGAGGACTCGGTCGCCGAGCGAAACGCTGTCTCAGCTTACGTCCTGACACACAGGAACTATTGCTGCGCTTATCTTACTTTAAAGAAGATGCTGGAAGCAGTGTCATTCGTCTCGAAAGCATTCTTGACCCCTACGGAAGATATTCTGATTTTACCTTTGACGTAAGTCGCGAGGAATTACTGAGATATTCTCTTCGAAGGAGCTTTCTCTGAATGCCGGTTTTCTGCATACACCTGATCTTTCAAGAATCCGCAAAGGAAAAGTCACAAGGGGTCAGATCACGTGACCTAGGAGACCATAACCCACGACGAATTATTTCAGACACTATTATTAGTATTTAAAAATTTCGTGGTTCGATCAGCAGTGTGAGCAGTTACCGAATCCTGTTAATTAGTCTTTTTTGTGGTGACAGTTGCTCGGAGAATAATGTCAATATCTTATTTATGTAAACATCAAAAGTAACGGTGGTGTTGAAAAAAGAAAGTCCTTGTTAATTACTGTAGAACTTAGAATACTCTTCGTGGAGCAAGTAGGGGTTTTCTGCTCTCCAATAGAAGTTTGTTTGCCTGTTGTACCCACCCAGATGGAACCATGCTTCATCAGAAAAGGGAATCAGAATATGTTCCGTAGGTGACAAGAATACATTCGAACCGAAGGACACCGTTTTCAGCATCTTCTGTAAGGTAAGATAAGCGCAGCAATAGTTCCCGTGTGTCAGCACGGGAGTTAAGTCGGCGTTTCGCCTGGCGACCGAGCTCTCGCTTCCCCGGGCAACGTGGCCAGAATATTCGGCGAACAATAAAAAAAACACCCGGTATTTATATTAGTGGCAATTTATTCACATTATTGTATTTGTGAGTACACGTGCTTTAAATAATGTCGAATATAATTTCTCAAAAACTCAATAGTTTTTACAGTGAACTCAAAATTCCACATTTCCAGAAACGCTCAAACGGCATTTTCTAAAAAATGTCTCCAATAGTTTTTCAAACTTTTCCAGCGGCTAATTATAATTGTACTGTTAAAATGGAATAAGTTCCTTTTGCTGTATTCTTTTGTGCTGTTTTCAAATATTACACAAATGTATTTTTTAAATATCTCTCAATCCGTTGATATGTAATTTTTCAGCAATTTGTAAACACTAATGTATTTGCGAGCAAATGTGCTTCAAATGCCTTCTAATGAAATTTTTCGTAAACTTAAAAGGTTTGTGTGAAAAAGAGCTTCAAATTTCACATTTACAGTAACGCTTAAATGCCATTTTGTTAACAACGGTTCCAATTTTTCCAATTTATGATAAGGATTTATTCGTCTACAATATTCTGAAAGTAATATTTTTGTATTACTGTTAGGAAACCAAAAAAAACTGAGAAAATAAAAAAAAAATACTTTGGGCGGAAATAGATGGCAGCTGGCAGGAGGATAGAGCAAGACCGTAAAATCAATCCACACAATAAAATTAGAAATCTTTACTACGGTAAAGTCTGTGCCATTCTGAAGCAGCACTAGTTTAAGTTTGTTTTCAGTTAAATTTTCATTATTAATTGATATGCATGGCCTCTGTCAAATTAAATTTTATTGCGCACGAATTTAACGTTAGAGGTTAGTAAACCAGCTTTAAAACATGGACGGTTTATAGTCTATTTATTAGGTAGCGTGTGCACGGAGAAGCGTCACAGCGCTCTACAGCACTGTGGATCATCTGCGCATGCTCTGATCAAGTTGCGCGTCACTTTTGTGTTTCTGCGCAAGCGTAGGGTCGAGATTGCATTCGAATGTTGTACGCTATGGCGTGAAAAATCTCCCTGTTGTTAACATCGTTGTTTTAATTTTGAACCCGTATGTTTGGCAACAGGGCTGTTTTGATGTGGGTACCTGAGCGGGACGATGGCGCAGAAGGCGGCCTCCTTCTTGCCCGGCGTGAAGGCGAGGTTGGCGCGGAAGCCCTTGTCGCGCATGAGGCGGCACTCGGCCGTATGCGCGGCGGCGCCCTCGCACTCGGGCCCGCACAGCGGCCAGCCGCAGCCCGAGCACGCGTGCCAGTCCGTCTCCGACACGCGCACCAGGCAGCCCACGCACACAGGCCGCGTCACCACCTGCACACGCGCATACGCCTCTGCAACGTCAACATATCGTTCATCTCCGTCGCGAACTCCCACTTGAACATCCACAACGCGAACATCTGTGATTCCGGCAACGCCAACTCGACCTCTCAACTCGAACCTCTGAAACTTGAATCTCTATAACTTGATCATTAATATCTCGAACAAATAATTCCACCACCTGAATTCCACCATCTTGACATCTCGACCATACTCGACATCTCAATTCGAACCTCTTGAACTTCAACATTCATGTCTTGAACATCTATAACTCGATAATCTTCGTATCAAACTTTAACGACTTCATCATCAATAACACGAAAATTTGAACATCGATAACTCGAACATCTATAATTCCAGCTTTTCTAACTCGACCTCTCAACTCGAATTTCTACAGTTTCAAAATCGAGAACTCAAACTTCAAAAACGAAACTTCAAAAAATCAAAAAACTTCATTACTTGATCTTTTGTAATTCGATTGTCCATATACTGGCTGCGATGGCTTACTAGTAACAATTGCTGAATCTGAAGTATCTTTGACTTGAAGGTTTTAGGGTTAATTTTCCGATGGTGAAGAATTTTCGATAATAGCTATATGAAATTCAGCCGGTTCAGCTTGGTAAAATGGAGCCGCAGTCTAGAGGGAAGTACTAGCGCCTGGCTGTTTGGTAGTTTTCCGTAGTTTCTCCAATCAATACCAGGCGAATACCGAAACAAACGGCTACACATCTCGCGCGATCTGTTCTTCCTTATTCTTATTAACTCGTCTCTCCTTACACACTCACTACATAATCTCACATGCCGGACTATCAGTGAAAACAGGGGCAATTCTCCGTTGGGGAGATCTCTGGAAGTGGAACCCTCTGCATGCCCTGCTCGTCGGCGCCTAACGTGCTGATATTGATGATGGATGTAATGGTCATTGGGGAACAAAAATGTTCTCCTACATTCACGCCACTGTTGTTTCCATTAAAAAAAAAATAGAAAGTCGAATAAAAGTGTACAGCTTTGATGTTTAACGAGGAGTTGCATAAAACAGATCATGTATAAAACTGAAAGTTGGGGTAGATATCAAAATTATGCATACAAACGCAAATGGAGGGTAAATGAGAACTACAAATGAAAGTTGCGCCATCAGTCCACGAAAAGTTCAATGTTCGTCTTTTTAAAGGATCGGAGAAGTCACAGGCGAACAGTCCAACGCCTACATCGCGGGTTTTCCTTTTCATAAATGGCAGTTCATTTATAAGCAGTTCCCTATCCATCATACTAATCAAGTGCTAATTGGTGACTGTGGCTGGCCGAGTGTATTCGCGCGAGAAAAACCCAACACACTGATTGTTTCAAATTTCACCGGGCCGCGTTCTTTGCTGAGCGCATGATCAGGTTCTACCCTCTTCAGCTTCTACCCTACATGGCATATAACCCGGCTGGCCGGAATGATAATTTTGAAGTTCACAGCGCGACAGCAAGAATATATGTTAGTAGTCATGACGTGTTTAAAAGTGACTTGTTTGTGTATTACGTTGATGGTTGGAGGTACATTTGGTTAATTCATACGCAATGTTTTAGCTGGCTTAACATTCTAGAAGTTGCTCAAAAATGAAATATACAATTTTCAAGGAACTTGTTTCGGCGTTTCCGAGCTAAATCGAGCGATTTAGCTCGATTGAACAGCTTTGCTGCTAGATAATAAACATAAGTCATTTCATATCGGAAAAATACATCAACGTCGTGTACTCAATTACATAATCAAATGTTTCTAATGCCATTTTTTGAGAATTACTTCGTTTATGCTTAGCAGTTTTTTGACTACTGCTTTTCTTCTGCACCGTCCAGAAGGTTGTGCCTCAAAGCGCAGAGGCACTGAGTATCTGAGTATTGCTGAAGACAAAATCGACTTGATATATCAATGTCGAAATTGCGTGAGTTGATGAGATATATTACATCAGTTGTTTATCGCGCGCGGACTTGAGATCGCACCTGATCTTAGACCGTCAGAACTTTAGCATATCAGCCGGCCGTTAGAATTTATGTGCACTCGCTGCTTGCAATGACGCTACGACCTATAGGGTCTACAACAGCGCTTCGATCCTTGGGCATGTCCACATTGTTCCAATGATATAGTAACTGCGACGAAATTGGACAATTACAAGCCCTTTCTACCTTAATCTCTGCTTCTGAGGACAAAACGTTAAAGGAATAATTGAAATATTTCTTTTGTTATGAGAAACACGCTAGAGTGTATTTTTCGAAGAAAAAATTCATCCTGTTTAAACACAGTGGTGTGCACACAAGCGGTGTGCTGGGGTTATCATCCCAAGACTTCAATTTCTCAAGAATCCTGATATTCGTTTTAGAGTAACTTCTAGTTTTTGAGCGGCTAAAAGTTTGCATATGAACTATATGTGATCTCAACCATCACTAAAAAAAATAATAAAGGAGGGTTCTGACGTTATACTACGGATCACTTCCTTACGAGTGTTGATTAGCCAACTGTGCTGTGAGCTCTCTTGATGAACTGTCGCTGGCGTGGACTTGGAAAGCAACTGTTGAATAATGGATGTGGAACATAGACTTATGATTATGGGTCCTGATTTTAGAACTTTCGTATAATTCAAATTGCTGAAAAGAATAAAACAATTTTTTTAAATGGAACTCTTCGTATTATTTTACTCACAAGACAGAATGTGACGATGCTACGCTAACGTACATTTTCCAATATTTCTCTTGTTTTAGCTGTAGTAATTGTTTTAGTCAATAAATAAAGATTGGTTTTTCGTATTTACTCACGTTTTCTTTACACGTCTGATGGATAATTGCTTAAGAAGATACGATACACCTTGTCACTTGAAATATTTTTTTTTCTATTAAACGTTATGCACATAACTTTACGTATAAAAATTTCTTTCAATCTCCAATACCGGATCCTTACACAATTCTTCAGAACTTAACATAAGCCAGGTTAGGTTACATCATGCATAATTCTTTTTCATACTACTATTTATGTAATGTTTTTAATTTTCGGGTGGGGCTGGTGCGTGACTTACCTTGGGCCCGAGGGCGACGGGCGCCTCCTGGGCCACCACCTCCCCCGCCTTGATGTCCCTGGTGGCGAGCAGGTGCCTGCCGAGGCGCGGGTCGTGGGCCACGCGGTGCGGCAGGCAGTGCAGGCGATGCGACTTCCAGTGCTGCCGCTGGTGGTCGCGGCCGCAGTAGAAGACGGCGCGGCAGCCGCTGCAGCACTGCGTGGCCGCCTCGCGGCACACGGCGCACGCCCCGCCGCCCACCATGGCGCGCTCGCCGCCCCCTGCGCACAGGACACTCACCTCGCTCAGCGTTCATTTCCTACCCTCTTTACGGATACAACGCGCGCATTCACACATATACACACATGTCCACCTACGGTGGAGAATTTCCGACACTAACTGCAGAGCTGGGTCAAATTCAGCTCCAGACAGGAGGGAGAACAGGCTACACCAACTGCCGAGTATCTGACAGCCGGAAACATTTTTATTTCTCGCGAACTATTTTAGTACTATAGAGAAAGTATTAAAGCCGCAATCCAATATAGCGATGTTTTTTTGACTGACAGAAAACTGTTTTTTTGTGTCCCTGTTACCGAAAAAATAGGCCATTCTTTTTACTGTCTCGCCCTCGCGAAGGTATTTCGTAAGAAGAGAAAGTTATGTGATCGTGCGTCGAAAAACGACGAATTTTTGGTAGAAAAACTCTCATTGACATGTTCTGGCAACGAAAAATAGGATATATACTGTTGATAAATATAGAAAAAACCTCTAACATAGGGCGGCCAGAAACCTTTTTGTGGGTTCTTGACAACGAAAAATAGATTGACAGATAAACGTCCGTCTGTCCGTCTGTTGTCAACGCCAACGCCTAAACAGTTCACCGAAATATAGGCAATTTTAAAATAAAATAAATTTATTCTTAAAAAACACTCATATAGAAAGAGAGAGACAGAGAGGGACAAAGAGTGAGAAAAAGAGAGTCAGAGGTAGACGGAGAGAAAGACGGAGACGGAGGGAGAGAGAAAGATGGAGAGAGATGGAGATGAAGGACAAAACAACGTCAACCGGGTTCCGCAATTTTTAAAATAAACTAACTTTTTTCTCTCAAAAAACCTCTATAACTTATTTCTTAAACTGTTTTTCCACGGATAGACGAAGGGATTTTAAAAGAAAGGCGTTGGTCTCATTTTTGTTGCACTCTCCCTGAATTTGCGAAAATTCCAAATTAAGAAACATTGCGAGAAAGTATAACAGCACATATAGCACCACAAATTTCTATGTGTAGTAAATGTTTCTTTCTAACACTGTATGTAGTCAAAATCCGTATTTTATAAGTCGTTGATACCGTAAAATTGGCTTACAGCAAAACTTCGTTTAAGTCAACACGGGCGTCTAAACCGTTCAGACGATTTTCTATAAAAATAAATTTGTGTAAAACTATTTTTCTGTAAAATTGTATAATAAAGTAGTGACTTCTTCCGCAGCATTACAATACAAAGCAGCATTCCAAATCTCTACTATATAAGAATGAAGGTGGGAAAGTAAAAATTAAAATCCCTCTTTCCAAAGAAAGCCATAGAATAACAGAGCTAAATAATGCTTAAGACCATTATATCAGTCACTTATGTAGAACATAAAGATCTTAAGCATTGATTACTTCTGTTGATTTTTGCTTTTGACAAAACGTATACCCTGCAATATCTTTAAGTATTTTGGTATAATATGCATTTGAAATTATGGGATGAACAGACTGATGGTTATTTTAGGTTAATCGTCGTGCCAGTAAGCCGATCATCAACTTTAACATGCTTATGGAAGTGTCATATAGCCCTAACTGTATTCGCATAGAAGACGTCATTTAGGTTTCTCTGTATAATGAGGAAATTGCGTTCTTTCGACTACCACAAAATTCCAAAGTTTCACCTACGCAACCAGAAAAAACAAAAAAATTTTAATTTCCTTAATTTCAAAATATTTCATGAACATGATACTCTTCTATTTAAATGTATCGTAATCTGGGCTTTTAAACCGTTAAAACAATAAATTTGAAGCAAATTGCAAAAGTTAGTAATAATGAATGAGAAACTATATGTTATTGTGTCATATTGTTATCAAAAAGGTTAGGAAAACCATGAAAACTAAAAAATCAAGTCTGTGACCTTAGTGTTTTGGCAATTAGCCGCGATGTTCATTGCATATAAACTCCACATTTTATAAACTAGAAAATAAAACTTGTCTGTCTGGGAGATGTCACGACATAGACACAGTTGCCAACGTATGGGTCGTCAGAACGTTCCTCTGAACGACGAAGGCCGTAGCATGAAGGCCGAAATGTTGGCAACTGTGTCTAGGACGCGGCGCGACGGTGGCGTCTCCCGGATAGCTAAATATCTGTTGACTCCGGCTGGGGAAAACTAATATTTCAGCTGAAGTAAAGTTACAATAGAAAAGTGCAATCCTAATGCGCTAAAAGAAAAATCGAAACTCCTCCAAAATATTGTTCCTTGTCGTTTAGTGTTATCTGTGCACATGTGTTATAGTAGATTGTTAGGAAATATTGCTATTAGCGTTGACTTAAAAACGTAATGCATCACTTATAATTAGAATTTTTACTTTCTAGGCTGTCCGCTCGTCTTACTGTCTGCCTGTTGTCGAAGCTACCGCACAAACCGTTCAGCCAACTTTCTCCAAAATTCTCGATCGATTTAAATGAACCTTCTGAGTTTGAAAAGAATGTTTTGATTTTCAGGAGTTCTCAACATGAAACCTCAATAACATTTTCAATTTTTATTTCCAAAAATGGCTCCAAATTTTTGATAAAAATTAAATTAATTTCAATAAAAATTATATTTACTATAAAACCTCTACAATGGAATGTAAATAGATTTTACCCAAGATTTGAAAGATTGGACATTACTCCCCAGAGATAATTTGCTTACAAGAAACCAACCTTAAAGCAAAACGTTCAGAAAGAATAAAAGGTTTTAAATTTTAAACAGAACTTTAACAGAAACACGACCTCTTCCAGTATAGTCAGTGGTGGAGTAGCTATATTTGTTAAAGATTACATACCCTGTTCAAACATCAACATTCCAAGTGAAATAGAAGTAGTAGTCGTTGAAACCCAAGCCCCAATTTCACTGTGAATTTGTAATGTGTATCTACCTAATACTTACTCCTTTGATGCGAGAGAGATCAATTATTATTATTCTACCTCACCCATTTATACTAGTTGGAGATTTTAATAACCATAACATTCTATGGGATTAAAAAAAGACAGACACCAGAGGTATATGTATTGAATCAGTAATAGAAGATATGGATTTGATCTTACATAACAGTGGTGCCCCAACACCCTTCAACATGAGTTAGATAAGTGCAAAGATGCAATAAAAATGGTAAGCGTTCCTTTAATCGTTTCAAAAAACATAATGCTGAATATAACAATATTAAATATAAGAAGATGAGAGCAATAGCAAGAAGAACTATTAAAGAAAGTACAACACAATAATGGTATAACTACGTTTCAAGTATTAATATCCATAACAATTTAAAGGAATTATGGTCCAAGATAAATGCTATCCACGGTAAGCAGTAACTGGAATGAAAACAAATTCATGACATAACATGGACAAAAAATGTATTACCCGAAATATGGAATACCGCTATAATTATCCCTGTTCCTAAACCTGGAAAAGAGCAAACAAAAAGTTGCCATTACAGACCGATTCCCCTAACGTGCAAACGCGCAAGATAATGGAGAAGATTATTAAGACTTAGATCGTTCCTTGACTTTATCTTATGATATTTTCTTATGATACCTTATGATAATGAATAATGCGAGTAAGTGTGTGTTGTAGCATCACTAGTTGTGTGAATGGATCCATGTTTCCAAGAATTGGATGGCTGGACATTGCGTTTCGACATCTTTAATCTTTTCGTTTAAAATCTTTCAAAATTCGGATTTCAAAAACTCGCTATCTTCGCTTATTTATCTATAACCTCTCTCTCGCACAAACTTGCTTGCGCTAGACCAGGACCTTCTTTAACAAGGTCTTGACCCAACCAAATGACATCATGAACAAAAGGGTGCCGGAAAAGCGCGCATTTAGTATTTTTTCGTTTTAATTAAAAACTAAAAGTTATGCTATAAAACAGATTAACAATAGCAAGCGATAGCACACCTCGGGTTTACTGATTTTCATTTAAAGAAAAAAATCACGAAATAAAGATAACTACAACGTTAAAATTTCTTCTTAATGAAAACATGACGTGTTTAGATTTAAATATTTTAATATGGTAGCTTAAGGCCTGAGTGGTAGCTTTCCTGGTGCGATCCCGGGGTCGATTCTCGGCCGGGCAAAATGAAGCTTTAGCTTTCCTTCTCAGTTTCTATAGCTGAGAGATACCAGGAGATGTGGCTCACAGCTAATTCTCACTGCAGTACCTCGACTCGAGTCCCGAAGGTGGCTGGATTTTCGTCACCAGCTAGATAGCTGGACCTAGATGAGTCCCTTACTGGAGGAGAATTCTAGCGACCAGCTGCTCTGATCGGGAGTTTTCCGCTCTGATCCATGGTTTCTCTGATCAACGCTAGGCGAATGCCGGAGCAGTTCCCTAACAATCACGTCACGGTCCGCCTGTGATATTTCCTTCCTCTTGCTTGACATATCCTCACTCCTTACTTACCCATATTTCCTTACTTACACTTACATGCACTTCACTAAACATATAGTCGGAATTAAGCTGGTCCCGACTGGTGCCGTGCCTCGCTGATGAGAGAGATCTAGTCGAAGAACACCTCTCTAGCAGATGGTAGGTCGGCGCCAAATCTCACCATCCAAAGAGGGGGGGGTCAAATATACACTACACTTACGGGACTAATAAACTTAACAGTTTACACGCCCGAAATCAGTTTAGCTGTGAGAGGAAAGAAAGCTCAGGCAGGCCAAAAATAGCCAGGAACGGTCATCGCTAAATGTCTTCTTCGCCCCCTGTCGTGAATAAGAGAACTAGTGGCTTTGCAGAATGGTACAGAATTTCTCGTACGAGGTAATTTTCTTATCTCTTTAGTTTAGGCTATCTTTTCAGTTTTGTCTCAAACTTTCTTCTAGCCTGTTGGCGCCTACATTTTCACAATTTTGCTATTTTTATGTAACCTACTGGTAAAATTAAAATATGACTTTTAATAATACAAAATAGTAAAACTTGGCAAATTTTTGTTTAAACTTTGATGCACTCTGGAACACTAAAGAGCAGCTGGACGGACGTTTTGAAAGTAAACAAAAAATCGGTCTCAGGGGTCCCAAGACCTGTATTTCCGTTGAATTCTCGAAATCGATTTTCCGCAGCATTCATATACGCTTCATATTCAGCGTACGTATACGAGGAATTGAAAGCAGGCCTGGAAACATAGCTAGCTGGCAAAAGCCGAATAAATCCGACCCTAAATGCTAATTACTTAACACAAATATCCTGAATCGAAGTAGTCCGGATTCAGAGAGAGAGAGAGAGCGAACGCACCTCGCTGGGCGTCGGCGGCGTCGTGGGCGGGGGCGGGGGCGAGCGGCGGGGGGCCGCCCTCCGGGTCGTCGCCCGACGCCTCCATCGCCGCAGCAGCCACTAAGCCCTTCTCCTCCCTCGCGCCGGCGCCTTGCGTCGCTCGGACACGGAGCGCATTGTTGGCAGATCGCATCGTGCTTGAATGGCGAACCCTTCATTTAGCAAGCGGGGATAGAGAAGTTAGCACAAGGTGGTTGGGGCACGTTCAGCGCCGAACAGCCGTGGCAACAACATCGCTCGCTCCGGTCTACGTAGTGCAGTTACTCAGACAGTTCACTAAGTGTAAAGTACTCGTTGTGTAGTGAAATGAAGTACAATCAGCTAATATACAGTGCGCCATAAACCAACAGTCGCTTATCGGTTATTATTAACGGTGATCCCCCTTCTGCTAGCTGTGACCTAGGTGACAGTATTGCAGGAGCCATGGCAACTCTATACGGCAGCGAGTGTGCCATGGACAGTACCTCCAGCAGTCCAGAAATTCAACAACATCATATCGTATTCGGAGCCATCTAGAGCTGCCAAAATCCACAGCTTGCCTCAAATATGCAGAATGGGCAGTTTGCAATTGTTCAAGGTGCCGATTGCAGCTCGCAACAGCTCACCGGACACGGGAACCTTCAGGTCGGTAACCTCTGCTCAGCAAAAGACGTAGATAGCAGCGAAGCAGCCATTTCCGACAATAACAGTGAGTCGCTACCAATTACTAACAGTGCTAAAAGAGCCCATAACTCAGGACAAATAGACCTCCCCAAATAAGAAATCAACCACTTCAGGTTCAACTCAGTATAATATACCAGTGGGAAACAGATATGCAGTGCTAGAAAAACTATCAGAACAAGACAAAAGATTTGAGTTTGCCAATGTCACTCCGCCCCAAGAAGACGAAAATCTAAGTCTCTCCCATTTTAGTAAATAATATCCATAATGTCTCGAAATTCAACAAAGAGATTAAAAAAAATTACCAGCCAATTTACAACAGATTATAATGGAAACAGAATTATAATAATTTTTAAATCAATAGCAGACTTCATAACAGTCATCAAATACCTCATTGGAACCAAAAGACAATTCCACACATACAAAGATCCAGCCAATAAAAAATTCTCTGAATTTTCAAAAATATTCACCCAACAATTACACTAGACGAAATAAACGAAAACCTTCAGTACAAATCCCCGTCCATCAATAGTGTAACAAGACTTTATAAAAATAATGTGCCCATTCCAGTTATTGCATCAGAATTGAACCGTAGTCAAAGTATCGAACAAGTGCTACAAATTAATCAGATCTGTAACATTAGTATTAAGCTAGAAAGAAGAAGGCCAAAAGTCAAGTTCAGTGTTTGCGGTGTTGGACTTTGGACTCACGAAGAATAATTGCAACAATTCAATCGCGTGCATTTTCAGTGCACAGGATCATTATTCTGTTAATTGACCTCAGAAAGACTTACCTGCAATCAGTAAAAATTGCAATGTATCGCACAGAGCTGATTTAAGATCAATAGAATGCCCGTATTATAAGAAACAAATAGACACCCCCTCAAATAACTACAAATCAGGCAATAATAAAAATATATTAAGAAACACCCCCCTCCAAGACTTACCTCGCAAAACGTCCCATACATCTAACAATATTCCAAATTTCACATTTGCTCCAAACCCTCCCCAAAATACCAATCAAAACAACCAACCTAATAATAACCCATCCACACAACCCCCTCTTATAAATAATTCTAATAATAACTCTTTCATTCATTCCATTACCTACTTCTTAGTCAATATCATTAATAATATCATCCCAACAATAGTCAGCAATGTACAATCATTTCTCTCAGCCTATTTTAACAACACTAATGCAACAGTACCATAAAAATAATTTAAATCTGCTCAATTGGAATGCGAATGGCATCAACAATAAAAATTAGAACTAACGTATTTCTTAAATGATAACAAAATAAATCTAGCTTGCATAACGGAAACGCATTTAAAATCAGATGTTACATTTAATATATCAGGCTATAGTGTAGTCAGAACCGACAGATCAAATGCAAACGGAGGTGGTGTACTAATACTAATAGAAAAATCCATACCATTTATTAAAATCAACCTTCCACACACTCCAGGTCTCGAAACTATGGCCATTAAATTCCCTTTAAACAATATATTAATAACCCTAATAGCGGCATACAAGCCTCCGAAAACAAAAATTTCTGATTCGAATATGTCAGCGCTACTCCAGATGAATTCGCCCACTCATCTGATTGGGGATCTTAATGCTAAAAACACTAAATGGGGATGCAGAAATACCAATACTGCAGGACACCAACTCAGCAAAATAATTACGGACCTCCAAGTTCAGTTAAATATTCCAGCAGAACCCACTCACTAACCCACAAATCACAATAAACACCCAGATATAATAGATATTGCAATTTCTAACACTCAAAACACTTTTCACTCAGCTCCCTTCTTTGAACTAGACTCAGATCACCTGCCAACCATCATCTCAACTCAACAAATCACCCCCTCACACTCCAATTCTCACACTTAACACACAAAACATCCATTGGAAAAACATTTAAGAACATAATTCAAAAATAATCACCTCACTTTAAAATATTAAAAACTCCCTTAGAAATAAACACGCTATAGCCCTCTTAAACAATATGATATTTAACACAATCAACATTCTTAATAATAATGCTCAACCCCCATTAAGCATTTCAATAAAAATTTTCCGAAAAACATTCTCACAATTATTAACACTAGAAACAAAACAATACGACTTTGGTGCATCGTGAGAAACCCACAGCTTAAGAAAGAATTAAATTTACTGTCCAACATCGTAAAAAAATCACTAACGGAAAATAAGGAAACAACTTACAATGATTTAATCCAGTCCCTAAGCACAACACGTTGTGGCAATTCAATAAAAATATCTTGAAAAACAAACAATAATACTAATAACTAATAACTTCAACGGGCAAAAAAGCTTATGAGAAAGCTGATGCATTAGCCGATCACTTTGCTAAATCATTCACTCCCAATGCCACCCCAACTCACCCACTGCATTCACACATACTCGAATAGTATCAGCTCAACTATAACGTACCACACAAAATCAACTACATCTTCCCAAATGAAGTCATTAATATAATTAAGAATTTGCCGTTAAAAAAGCCCCTGGACACGACAAAATAAGTAAGAAAATCTTAAAAACTTACCTAATCCCACAATAGCATAAATCACCAATATTTACAATTCAATAATTAGAACTGACTACTTCCCTATTATTTGGAAAAATTCAAATGTAATACCCATCCCCAAGCCATTCAAGAATATCACCAGCACTGACAACTGCAGACCCATAAGCCTTCTTCCCACTCTATCAAAAGTCCTAGAAAAATTATTTCTTAAAAGACTAAAGTCCCATCCGAACAAAACTCAAACAATCCTAATGCACCAGTTTGGCTTCACTAATAAAGTTTCAACATCTCATCAATTAATTAGAATCACGGAGCACATACACACTGCATTTCAAAAAAACACCATACAATAGTTACCTTTTTAGACAATTCGAAAGATTGTAACAAAGTGTGGTATCCTGGATTAATATTCAAACTTAAAGAAATAGGTTCTTCTATCTTATTAATATCATTAATAGCTTTCTACTAAATATAACATTTTAAGTCGCACTTAACAATCACACAACCAATCCCCGCAGAATTACAGCTGGATTACCTCAAGGCTCACCACTGTTCCCCACGCTTTTCAACATATACACAGCTGACATTCCCATAACATCACACACGCACATCGCCCAATTCCCCGATGACTCCGCAATTTTCATGTCCAATCATTCAACTTATCTAATTTGTAAACAAATTCAAACACATCTAAATAAAATTGATGAATGGTCTGTCAAATGGAAAATCAAACTCAATCCTGCAAAATCATGCGCAAAAATATTCTCATTAAGAACATTTTCAACCCCGACTCCACTCCAAATAAACAATAACTCAATTCCATGGACCTCACACAATGAATCTGTCAAATACTTAGGGCTGAATCTTGATACCAGACTAAATTGAAAAAAATCATATAACAGTAAAAGCACAGCAAGCCAAAATAAAACTAATTCAACCAAAGCCACTCTTAAATCGCAATAGTAAGCTCTCATTAAACAATGTCATCACCATCTATAAACCAATAATTAGACCCTAATACTTTATGCATGCCCTATCGGAATCAATGCCTCTAAAACTAACATCAATAAATTACAGATCATCAAAAATAATTTCCTAAGACCTGCCACACATGCACCCTAGTTCATCTCAAACATTCAACTGCACAAAGAATTTAATTTACATCCATAGTTTACCATATTGCGCTCCAATATAACAATTTCTTCTCCAAAATAAACACAATAACCCAAGCCACCCATTACGATCTAGCCCCCACCTACTAGATCCCAACTAGAATTAAAAATAGATACCCATTCATTCCTCAGCATATTTTCAGAACTCAATTAATCGCATAGGTGCTCTGTGAGTTTCCTATTCATGTGTAGTTAGATTTAGTTGTAAGATTAGCATTTAAGTTAAATATAAGTAATAAATACATATGATGTAGTATAAAGTAATACTGAACTATGTACATTCGTTCACTAATAAATACATATTAAAAAGGGGGAGATGGAGGAGCAGGTGGGCATTACCTAATCCATAGAACGTTTTATTTTCGTAAATATGATCAATACCTGATTTCCACTTTTTTAAGCTGATACTTTTGTGTTTATTCGGCATATGGAAAAAAGCTTTCGAAACAAGTTGGCAACCTTGTAAATGCTTCAAAATAATTGGTAAATGGTGTAATTAGTTGTATTTGTTAATGGTATAGTTAAATGTATAATTTTATTCTCTCTTAATGTTTCATTTGTTGACTACACAACCATGCTACATGTCAGTTAAAAATTGAAGCAAAAGGGGACACAGAGGGGCCCAGCACCTCTTATTGTAAGCTGCGCACTCCTATCGACGTAAACCTTAGGCGGCCTAAGTAACCATAGCGCTGTGCACTCGGAGCGGCAAGTAACCACAGCGCTGTGCACTGTTCTTCGGGTATAACGAAAGCAATGTGTGCCGGTAATATGATCCGGTAACAATATATGTCATTGAAAATTTCTTGGACATTAGTATTAATTCTTCTGTCTTCGTCTTAGTGATCTAGTACTTCAAATTTCCTTGTATGCACGGGAATTTTTAATTTTCTTGCATATGACGTCACATATTCAGTACCATTCTATCAATAACAGTCGTTTTATGTATTAAATTATGAAAATTGATAGTGCGAATTGTCATTAGACATTGAACATTTCAATTTTATGTTGATTTTAATTAACTATATACAATCTATTTCACCAAGGCAAATTTACGTAGTTTGTTTCATTCTCCAATCATAAAGTAGTGGAGCTCCAAAGCGTGTACTTTCTTGCATTATTTTGAACTTTTCCAATTTTTGAAATTTCAAAGAGATCAACGAAAATTAGACCTGCGCCAGTCTTTTAAGCCTTTCTTGATGTTTTGAAGCAAAAAGTTTAAAGAAAACATTGGAGCGGTTTTTGAAAAAAAATTCATTAAATTCAAGGATAAAACATCCCAAAAATATTAGGTTTTTCCAAAAATTATACATAACATTTTTTAAAGATCTGATTTTTGAGAATATATTTCATACGCACGAGGAAAAATGTATGGAAACTATTTTGAGTCTTTTTAATTACCAAAATTTCAAAATTGTTCATGACCTTATTTCAACCCTGTCTTTGAACAACAGATAAGGAAAATAATCTTTATCTTTAATATTGTAGTTGTAGGAATACTAAATAAAATTCCTTTTCCAATTTTCGAAAAATTAAGTATCTCAACGAAAATGAGACATGCGCCATTCTTTTAAGCGTCATTTTTGCTTAATGATTAATCACAAAATTTGGAGTTAGTTTTAAAAAAATGGAAATGTTATTGAGACTTCAAGTAAAGTACCCCCCAAATCTAAATATCCGTTTCAGGGCCTTTATTTCTTTTGGATCGATCCAGGAATATTAGACGGTCGGATGGTTTGACTCTCGGACGATCCGACGGCCGGAAGGCCAGACGCATATTTTGCCGTCAATCGATTTTTCGATATTAGGGCCCACCAAATTCGATTTCTTACTACCGAACATGATAGAGGAAGTGCTATAGGAATAAGATTTATCCACAGCTTCGTAACCAATTCCAGACAAAGAGTTTTTTTGTCGAAAAATCACCGTTTTTCGGTAAACAATTACAATACTTTTTTTGCGAAGTAAAAGTGAAGGTCGTCGAGTATTTCAAAAGTTTAGTCGACAGCAGTCTTACATAGCTCGCAGTAATATACTCTTCTTCTTCCTCGCTAGTCGGCTAAAAATACCTCACCTCAGGAAGTGCAGGGTCTGTGAGCTCGTATGCTCTCACAAGCGGATGTGGCTGCTCGCTGCCATCACTCTGACGAGTGGATGCTCGGTCGCTTGGCCATTACTCCCTCTAAGTACTCAGACTTCTGATAAAGGTTCACAGGCCTCTTATCACTAGTTGAGAGTAGATTGGCTGGCTAACTCCAAGCTGTTTTTAGATGTTTGTGTACCATATTTAATGATTTATTTCAACCTCAAGTGGCTCGGAAATATACAATCATATGGCATCATGTTTTTCTTGACAACATTAAACTTCATCTATTTGTATAGTTTTACACGCATGCGGTGTGTGAGAATTACACCTCAAAAGTATTAGAACGTATGTATATTAACATACGCTGTAAAATATTTTTTAATGGTTCGTATAGATTTCCTTCATATCACATGACTTTCAAAAATAAGTGGCCAGCAAGAGAGTTCGGCTTGAAAAACAACTTATTTGTGAAGTAAACTCAATTAATTAGTAAACTTAATAAAATATTTGTTTACGTTGTCCTTCGCCTTGGGAAATCGATCGAATTTACGGATCTCTAGGTGACTGTTAGTGTCTGTGAACGGACCTTAAAATTTTCACGAAATTCATTCTAAATAGTTCCAACATTCTAAGTACGCTCAGCATGTTTCTCATACAACATGTTAGAAATAGAATATTGATGGGCATTTGCTTCTTAAGGAGAAGGAAGAGGCCTTTGAATCGCACCACCGAACACATGAGTATTTCGTTTTTCCATCCTAATTTTCAGTTTCTGTGAAATTCATGTCCTGAATGAAAGCTCTGACCATCTAAAGTCCAGCTCAAGAAAATGGCGACTCCATGGAGTAGGCAAGGTAGGAAGTGCCAACCCTGATGAATATAGTTTTGTACATTTCACATAGAATGGCTTGATTTGGTTACAAGTTAAGCAAAACCATAAAAAGCAAGCCTCTCGTTATTCTTAAATGTTGATATCTCTATATTCATTGAAGTGCATCTCATCTTCGTACTGTTTTAAGTTCTTCAGTCATTTTAAAGACAAAAATGGCAACAACACTAGTCACTTTCACCAAAATTAATTGATTTGGTGATTAGTTCGTGTTCCGCGCGCGTCAAGTGTTATTTCATTAGTTCTCTAAGTATTGTGTATGCTTTTATCATGGGAGGTGAAGGTGTTCTTTTCCCTCTGGAGGTGACATACATGTCGACAGGTTTGTGGGCTTTTTCCCATCCAGGTATCTCCCCTCGGCGGAGGACCAACCCAGCAGGAACAATGCTGCCAAACGGTCTCCCGACAAGTGTGGTGGTGTAGTGTATGTGAGTGTGTGTGTAAGTAAGGAGTGAGAATAGATCAAGGAAAAGGAAGCTAAGATTGCATTTGGGCCATGGCCCGTTTGTTGGGGTACTGCTCCAGCATTCGCCGAGTATTGATCGAAGTAACCACGGAAAACTACCGATCAGAGCAGCTGACGGTTAGAAGTCTCCTCCAGACAGAAAAATTCTACGTAGCTACCTAGCTAGTATCGAAAAAAAATACTGCCTCATTCGGGATCCGAAACTAGAATATCCGGGTCAAGAGCTCTGCAGTGATATCAATTAATGAGCCAGTGGTCACAGCTACCTCATCCGATGCTCAAAATATCTCTCGATTTATTAACATTTTACTACCTCAAGCCCTTCACTTACAAAAACAAAATTATTTCACATTTTGTGTATTGTGTAAGTACTTTCATATTCCATTATCGTGGCACAACCTGAAGCCTTATAGTGTTTGTTTAAGAGTTTCATAACACACGTGCACGTGATGTCTCGACTATCTCCATTCTTCGACATCGACTCTTGTCTCTCAGAGGACACTTTCGAGGCCTCGGTTCGCACTAATTTCTGAAAAAGAGAACCTTCACAGGGCGGAGTTTTTGTGAAGTCATCTTAGGTTTTTGTTAAATAATTAATATATGTTGATTATTATTATAATTAATATATCATAAAAATGATTCTATAAGATTATTGTTTAAATAATTACATAATTTTAATAATAACATAAACATTAAGATTGAAATAAATTTTTGCCATATAAACAAAAAGGGTAACAAATAAAAATAATACTATTTAATTTAATAATAGTACGACTGAGTGTGAACGCATTGAATGTATTTGATGACTGAGGCTTTTTCTTGAATACGGGTGGATAGGGTAGCATGAATTGGGTAGCATAGAGTGGATCACAAGATAGGAGATATTATTGGAGCATGCTGGTGGAATGCACATTGACAGGGAACCGGGGAGTACCCAGAGAAAACGTGCCGCAAACTTGCTTTATCCATCACAAATTCCACCTGGAACCGTCTGGAATCGAACCCGCGCATCAGCGGTGGACAGTGTTAAGTCACTTCACCACACGGCCGCTGTTTATTTTTAACTTAGTACAGTGTGTATTGCCTCTGCGTGTTTCTGGATACTTCTAGGTTTAAATATATATTACATCAATACAGATACAGTGAGTAACTACTACATATTAACTACTACGTATACCACCCTGTTGACTTAACGTTGTATGTCCTTTAATAAAATTTTCTTTCAAGTTTGTTTTTTCATTCAATAGATTTCAAAATATAATCATATATATACGAGATATAATTTTATCTACTTCTTTATATGCCTCCATATTATACAAGATATGATTTTTCTATCCGTGAATTATGCATTTGATCAAATCCTAACTATTTACATATAATTTCCTTTCTTTTGTTTTTAACATTTCTATTAAATAGGTATCTGGATATTTTGTTTTTTGTAATTCATATTCATAAAACACTTCTTGAGTATCTTAAAAATGATAGAAAATAGGGAGGGAATGAATGATTTTAATAAATTCAAATACTTTCGTAGACCAATTACCAGTATATGATTTATCAAATACAGATTTTAATTTACTTACACTTACTATATCACCAATTTTGAATTTGGTTAAAATAAATGACATTTCTTTGAAACTGTTTTTAATAATATTTTTTATATTTATTGACATCGATTGGTTTTATTTGAATAGTATGTTGTGTGGTATGATTATATTCATCTATTAATATGGGAAATACATTCAACCACTTATAATTACCTTGAATATTAAACTGTTTCCACGTTTTTGTCTTTTAATGTAAGATTTAAACGTTCATTACAGACGCTTAAGTTCTAAAAAACTAGAATAATGGAGAATATTATACTGTTTCATAAGATGTTGAAAATGTTGTTTATAAAGTTTTTGCCACAATCTGTTTGTAAATATTTAGGTATTCACTTTGAGAGTATAATATTCATAGCAGTAATTACATTTAATACTGATTTACTTTTTTATTTGAATGGACTCCGTCATAAATAGCTTCCTGATCACGAATTAATAATGGTACTAACACAGATAATAATGCCCCAATAAACCCACTCTATTCTCTGGATTGTAATTTTTTATTAGTGAACATGATAAATTTAAATACCGACCAGATCCATTTTATACTTTCATTTTTATCTTTTATTTGTTTAGATGCTGAATTATCAATAAAATTAATATTTATAATACCATCTGGCGATAACGTAAATGTTATAGATATCACTCTCGACATTTATTAGTATTTATAAAAACATTATTTCAATTCCCCTTTCAGGTTCTATTCTCGTACTGAATTTTCTTTTAGAAAACATGATTCCAGTTTGGAGTTCTTTTAAATGAGCATATTTATTAAATACTCGTTTTTTGCCTCTTTTAATATTCTACCAGCTTGATGTCAAGATTCTAAATCCTTATGATCTCTATATGCAATATCATGATATTTGAAGGTCTTCATCTTACGGATTACTTCCTTTATCACGACGTTGTAATCAAGATTTAAAATATGTACCAGGCACAGTAATAAACTCAAAAGGATGTATGGATCTAATGGTAAATTATTAATTGAGCAATTGATAATACCAGCGACATGTTTTTCAAATTCAAAAATGTTTGTGGTATAACATGTAAAAGTCGAATGAGATATGGAATTCCTGTTGGATTTTAAGTAATAAAGTCTTGAAATTTACCTGTTAACATCTTTTTGATATTTTTTGTTATAATAATTATCATTTCCCGATTTTTCTTCGCCATGAATCAGTAATAATCTATCTATCAGATCCTGTGCATCATTCATCCTAACATATTCGGCCAGTTTTTCGTTATATTTTTTAATAACACATTCCAGTAACAGATTTTGTTCTTTGTTTTTTGTTCAACTCATAATCCTTAAAGTATTTTTTTTCATTTTCACCAACATTTTGTTTTTATAGTATTCCAAACAAACAGACGTGATAATCATGAAAAATATTCAAATGAATTTGATTAGTTATCTACAGAATAATTCACTAAAATGGTCGAAATGAACAATTTCTATCAGAATCTTGGAATATGACACCACCCATTCATTTTAAAAAGACTTGTCGTTCATTTACAGAGTTGAAGAGAATTACGAATAATAATAATAATAATAATAATAATAATAATAATAATAATAATAATAATAATAATAATAAATATTTAGATATCGCGATATCACCACTTGAAGTTATTGTAAGATATTTCATTTATTAATACGTGCATTAGAAAAAATGTAGATGCTGCACAAAACATCTATAAAACTATGCACTTCATTTCATAATTCTATTCCTAATTAATAACAAGATTGGATATGTTATCATGTGTGGGAAAAAGAGTTTAACATACGATTTTCATCATAGTATAATTCAATAAATTTGTAATATAAATGGAGAAAAAAGAATGTTGGTATCAATGTATACATGGTTTTATGAAATGGTTGACTAGAATATTTCGAGCAATGAAAGTGATTCAAGTCACTTAATTAGGACATATAATATTGATTTTAGGTGGACTGTGTTTGAATAAAAATGAACTAAGTATTTTTAATAACTTATTTTACACAAATCTGTAACACGAATGTACATAACAATTAACGATTTAGTGTATTACAATTTTAATTATATAGATTTTTTACAATGTATTCCTGTGTTTACAAAATGATTTAGAGCGATAAAACTATGTGCAAACGCGTAAAAAACACTGATTCAACGGCAAAGACATATAGTAAAGAGAGAAACCGAGATATCGCACATGAGATAACGTTTAAAGCGATGAAAACGCCTGCAGAGAAACAGATGTCACACATAAAAAATGATATTTTAGAATATTATAAAGGATTATGGCAGAGGATATGATTGAATTAAGGTTTTTACATGATTGAACTAAAATCTGGTTTGTTGAATTTTGTTGAATATAAGTTAAAATTATATTTTGTTATATATTGTTAAAATTATAAAAATTATGTATGAAATGGTAATATTGATATATGTGGTCTAGGGTTTTAAAAGCGACGTTGACGAGTTAAATGGGGATATTTTGGATAAAAATGCATAAAAATATTAGATATATTAACAAATTCAAATATTATACAACAATTGTAATGAAAAAATGAAAAAATTAAAATCTAAAAATCTTGACCATCCATTTATTTGTAGTTGTTCGCCAAATGTAAAGGAGCTACATCTCAAAATTCATGACGGGCTGAGATGGCTCATGGCGACAATTGTGGCAACTGTAATTTTTCTGACCGGGAGGTCTTAGAGTACCAGTCCTAACGGTCGTGGATTTTCGACGTCAGCAATAGAGTTAGAACGAATTCAGCTGCTGTCTGCAGGTAAATTCTAGCGGCCGGCTGCTCTGGCCTGTAGTTTTCCGTGATGTCTTTGATAAATTCAAGGTGAATGCCTGAGTAGTCCCCTAACAAATGGGCCAGGCGCTACGTGAAAAACTTTCCTTCCTCTTCCTTGTCCTATCCTCACCCCTTACTTACACCCTATTGCACTTACATGCATTATACGACCATACAACCGGGCCACCATACAGGAGTCAAGAGCTAGTACTGGCTGGGATGGTGCCTCGCTGAAGGAGACACCTGGGAGAGAAAACCGAGAGGCAAGCTGACGTGGAGAACAGGGGCAGATCTTACGTCCTAGCGGGGGAGGAACACACCAACTCCCGGAGTATAATTCTGCACTACATACACGGCCACCAATGACCATAGCATTTGACACGCCTGGAAACTTGAAATCTTCAATCAATCAATAAAAACGGCACGAATAAGGGTTATGATTATCGTTCACTGAGCCCTTAATTTGTTCACTGGGTCGAGGTCCAGTTTTAGTAGAGCGGCGGTATAGCATTACGCCGTGCACAGGGGGCCCCGCGCCTGGCGTGCAGCCCACTCCGGAGGCAGGCCGCGCCAAGAGCGAGTGGAAAGACCACGCAGCAAGACGCATTTTGGAAGTGAAGGTTGAACAAAGAATGTTAGTATTTCAATGTTCGAAATAAACGGTAACATTGAACGCATACGTGAAAAGAAGCATTCTACATGTATATTGTTAGGTTCTTATTTATCACGCATATTAAATACTGATAAACTGTATAGTAAGGTGACCTCCATGGTTTGTATGTCATTCCCGGAGACTAGAGAACTTATTACTAACGAGTACGAATAATAAACAAAATATGCTTGGAATGTCAAAAAGTATTCTGAAAATAACTTTGAAATGAACATTTTGAATACTGAAAAATAAATTGAAACGTTTGGTATCCTAAGCAGATTAACAACTTATTCGTACACTTACTGGCTCAAACTAGTGGTAAAAACGGCACAATTTACTTGACACGTGCAAGGAACCTCATTAGCTGCGTAGTGACGAAAGCTCCTATGACAGTGTTTTGAAAAGTGCCACGTTCGCATTGAAGATATGCTAATGCGATCTCTAGCTTTGAATCCAGGCACCAATCTCTTGCTTTCCTCCCCCTGAACCAGGGGCACTAATTTTTTTTACAATGTTTTCTGTTCTAAATTAATTAAAATATCCACTAATGTATATTATATATAATATAAATAAATATATAATATATATTTTAATACAAAAACCAATTTTTGAAAGATTTCGTTAATGTTACAATTACTGAAATTCTTGTTGCAGACAACTGTGTCCAACAAATTAATTTATCTCAGTATACATTTTGTAGCAGATATTGACATAATAGCATGATAATGGTAGTGGTTATAATAATGATAATGATAATAATAAATATTACAATAATAATAATAATAATAATAATAATAATAATAATAATAATAATAATAATAATAATAAACGATGATATGTGCTTGCGATCAGAATGTCCTAACCAAAGGGACAAGGAAAAGACTAAAACATAAGTGTTAAAAAAAGAATTTAATATAAGAGTTAAAAGAAATAATCGAGAAAAGAAAATGTGGGGCATATAAGCACACGTCGTACAAATAGTTGTCGGAAATCTGGAATTTGTTCCGCAATATCAACGTAAGCCAAACGCCGATTTGGTGGCCGAGATCGCTAAGGCAGTAGTGCCGTAGCTATCTCGGACCGAAAAATCGCGGGTTGGTGTCACGTCTCGGGCATGGTTGTATTGAGTTCATCCTTTCATCCCCTATCATCATCATATCGTGTCATCCTCACAGATACCATACCGTTACAAGTATTAGTGGTCGCTAATGACTTAGAAGTAGATGCGATCTTAAATAAAAAACAATAAAAAAACAACTTAGCTAAAGTTCCAAGTAATTCAAAAAGCTGGACTGTTGGAAAGAGTCCATATTCACCCAAAGTATTGTAGAGGCATTCACAAACACAAGATCTGCTCCTTAGGAAGCTTTTCGGAGACTGGAGTAGATTTTACATTTAACTAACACTTAACATCTTTAATCGTAAATGTATGGAATAATAATAGTAATAATTATAATAAAATTGAGTAAAACAAAAGAAAATAAACTTCATTTCTTTTAGAGATGAAAATTAATGTCTAGATTTCATTTTTAACCATTTTACGTAAAATTAATTCCTTACGAGGTAACATTAAGTCTTTGTTTAAAAAAAGGTTTTATATCTTGGAGAACACAGAGAAATTACGTGTTGCTGTTTTTCTTTTAAAACTAGTATCGCGTATTAAATTGTCTATTCTGCATTGTCTATGATCATCGGACATTCACTTTAAATAAACATTGCCTTTAACTCCGTCACCTCTACGAGAAATGAAGACCCACCTCTGTACTTGATGCCTTTGTTGTTATTTTGTCAGTGCTGTAAATATTAATCTTGTTATTATTATTGTTATTATTGTAATTATAATTATTACTAATTTTTCTTATCCGTCTTATGACTAAACTATTTGGCAATTTCTACTGTACAATTCAGATTAATATTTAAATATGTATTTAATATGTTTTGCATTCAAATAGATCGAAACATGTATTTCCCATTTTACAGATTCACTGTATTTTGGATTCTACACAGATTCTGTATTTTGGTTGAATTAGATTTAAAGTAAAGTAAATTAATAATCACTGCGATAGTAGGTAGTAATAAAATGTGTGTCTGTGTCACATTTTATGGGAGGCTCAGCGATTAACAGCTATTAACAACACAATGGTAACACTGGATGTACATACACATTTCACAATATAGCGCTACCGTTCATTGTTTTCATACCGCGTCACGTATCAACCTCGCCATTTTTAGCATACAGTGAAAATAATATGAACTAACTTAAGGCGACCTGAAATAGAATTACGACTCCGACGTCAACTTACAAAAGGCTGATATTCGCGTCAGAAAACCCCGCTCGCAGGGCGATCTTCAGGCTTGCGTATCGCTCTTCCACGCGTCGCACCGCACTTCCGGTTGTTCGCACCGTCTTCCTGCGCGTGTTGTCCGCAATAACGCGCAGCCGTCGCACCATGTGTGCGCCAAGTCACTCACACACGCGCCCGCCCGCCCAATGCGGCTGCGCGGCGCCAGTCAACTTTCTCCGCGTGCAATCGGCGCGCCCCGAGGCGCGGGCCAGGTGGCGCCCAGCACGCGCCCTTCTCCTCCGCCCCG
This sequence comes from Gryllus bimaculatus, assembly GCA_017312745.1. Classification (NCBI taxonomy): domain Eukaryota; kingdom Metazoa; phylum Arthropoda; class Insecta; order Orthoptera; family Gryllidae; genus Gryllus; species Gryllus bimaculatus. The sequence continues at coordinate 1,674,875 of BOPP01000053.1, read as the reverse complement.
CTGCGCTGAGACGACAGTAAACAACATAAACTTACTATTCAATCTTATTTCTGTTAAACTGGCAATTAAGGTTACACTAAATTCATTCCAAATTTTGTTGAAGACAATCTTGTGCTTCATTGAAACTATTACATATGATACATGAGCGAATGCGAATAAACTGACCAATATTTCAATAAATCTGTGATATTCGTCTTTCAGAAAAAAATATTTAATTGAACTTTCTAGTAAAAATAATGCAAGATTATCTTTGACAAAATCTGGTGTGAAGATAGTATTATATAAACTGAAATAACTTCAATTCATGAATGGTTTATATTCATAGGAAAAAATATTTTTGAAAATTTTGTTCAGAAGTATATTTTTTCTTTAATAGCTTCGTCGTTTCGTATAATACTATATTACAGATTTGTAATATAAAGTTAGATTCAAACTTTTTTTTAGAAACTGAAGATAAGAATATGTGCTAATAATAATAATTAAAACAGTTTTTGTAAGACGCTTCTGTAATTCCGATTTTTCAACACTAACAAATTTCTAAAATAATTGATTGTGATTGGTAATTTGATGTATGTAGAAAATTGTACAAACGCAATTGTATGATTGCACTTCGTTTAATGAGTCGGCGGTGATTCTTTGTTACAAAAAAAATATTTTAATAATAAAGTTAGTTCCGTTTTTATCTCTCACACATTGAAGAGAAAATTCCCGCATGTACAGTACAAATTAAATCAGTTTATTCAGGTTCGTTGTTTTCTCTTGAAATATAAATATCTACATGTTTTGTTAAAAAATTGTTGAAGAATGAAAATTCTTTAAAAGAAACACTTTGAAACGATGCACTCGTAAAGAACAGCCTTCTCCAAATTGAGCGCGAAAGGCGCAGATAAGTTCTTTCCGACCGAGGGTTCGTTCATCACGCGCTGTCGCTGTGGGGCGTGCGGTGACGTGACTTACGCGCGTGAGTGGCAGGCGCCACCTGTGGCCGGGTGCCGGAGGTGCGTGGGCGTGTGGCGGGGCGGGGCGGGGCAGCCGGAGGAGCGGAGGCTGCTCGGGCGGGCCGTCGCCGCGTCTTTCCGGCTGCCCGCCAGCCCGCCCGCCTCAAGCAGACGTCGCCGCGGGCCGCGCTGCAGCGGCCGACGCGATCACCCGCGCGCGCGGGAGGGGGGCTGCGAGAGGAGGGGCGGGGCGAAGCGGAACACAGAGCGCGCGCGCGCGCGCGCGAGAGAGAGAGAGAGATGAAAGAGCGTATGATGCATGTGTCTGTAACAAGTGAATCACTGACCGATATAATTAAGAGACCATAAAGTGAATTCACCTATGAAATAAAAAATGAAATAAAAATTCTTAAATGCACTAAATTAAAAGTGAATATTACTATTTTTATCGTTTTATGAAATAAGATATTCGCAATGCATCACTAAATAGTAGAATAGGTATTTTTATAGTAAGTGCGTGAAACACGTGTTTTTTGCATTTTCATGATCGAGCTTTTTTTCGAGAAGTTCGAGATAAGAAACAAACATTCATAATCGTGAAAGAACGATTATTTTCTTCATAAGTTACAGAGAATTTTTTATTACAAATAATTTTCATCAAAGTCGCAACCTTAAAAGGGGCCCCAGATAATGAAAATAGAATATAATAAGGGCCGCAGTAAATTGATAAGAGTATATTTAATTCTTAAAAATGCAAGGCAGTTTCTAATTATTTCAATAGTAGTACCGCTTTTAAATTTAATTAAGATTTTATAATATTTGGCTTCATAGAATATTAATATAAATAAGTGGAAATAATTCATTTCAACCCATTTACCTAATTACCCATTAAAACTGACCCATTTAAAATAATTACTTGCAATCTTTACAAGTAAATTTACAATCTTGCAATTTTAACAAGCGAAAATTACAAAAACCTCTTAAAATTTTAAACCAACTATTTTCTACATAAATAAAATAAACAATCATTTTAAACAATTTTTACAGTTTGGTTTTGGTTAAAATATTGTGTTTATTATAAATAAATAGCACAAATAATTACAACTACTTGAACTTCGATTTTTTTGTTGTTTTCGAAGCGCCATATCGGGGAAAAGCTTGAATTCACCAATCAGCAATCTCTACACATAGGTAGAAGTCGCGATGGAAATGGATTACCGGCACCAATTGGTTACTGAGTCAAACAATGTTATTCTCCCATTCGATCGCAGTTCCCTCCCTTAGGGTTAGGTGAGAGGCAATTTCCATTCCAGTACGAACCTTCAGCCTGTATCTAGAAAAACTCCGCCAAGCGGCGAGGCGGCAGTCTTTCTTTCTTCCACTTCTTTGACTGCGTCAAACCAAATACCAACTTAACACTCTAGATCCAAAGCCACTCCGGAATTCGGGGAACGCCAATGGAAAAAGGGTCAACAGCAAATCAGAGTAAATGGCAATATAATTGAAGGAAAATAGTGTACATTTAAGAACTAATGATTCATACATTGAGTAACATTTTAAAATCATGTTCTGCAAGTCTGTCACATTATTTTTTTGTTTTGAGGTGTGCTAAAGACATTTATACTTTGAACATATCCTATACTGTACGAAATATCGAAAATTATGATTAACCAGCGGAGAGACGTGGCAGCAAAAAGCTATAACTTTTTACATTCGCCGCCCAGATTGGGGCGAACTAGATTTATTGTTAAACGTTATTGGTGATTCTTTCACGAGTGCTTTAGTCAAAGATAATGGCTAATACTATAAGTTCCATTTTACAGCAGGTTCTCTGCATGTCAAGTTCCGGCTCTAGTTCAAAAGATCAATATATATTGATCTAACTTTTGTAATAACTAACTTTTGTAATGCTATCAATATATTTACTGAAAAACCCAATTGTTTTATAAAATGTATTTCTCACAAATACTGATTTAAAATTGGTTAAAGTCGGTAATAAAGTTAATTTGTACTATCATTTTTGCTAAATATCATAATTTCTGTAATCAAACAATAATTGTAGTTCAATACCTGTAGTAGTCGCTAATAATAAAGTTGATTATGCAACTATACATGAATTTAATATAAAAAATAATTTCCGGGTATCGAAATGATCCTATGAGAAATGGTATGCATATAGAAAATTAAATCAAAATATCCTGGAATGCAAAATGTCAAAAATATAAAACCTTTAAGAAAACGTTAATACTATTCGAAAACCAAAATGTCCTTACAAAGCAATAAATTTATAAAATAGTATAATAATCCAAAATATGAGTAAATTTTGAAAAAAAGTGGGTGACGATAGAACATTATTTTGCCGAAAGGGATGACCCGATTTTCAAGTGCAAAGGCACTGATACTGCATTCTAAATGCAAAATTTATTGACATAATAATGTCAACATTAATAATGTATTGCTATCAGTACGAAAAGCAATGATTTACATTATTTTTATGACCATGATCATTCTTTATGTTTATGGGTTTTACATTGGACCTCCTAACCAGAGCACGTCATATTCCAGGTAAATTGTTTTGTATTATTATTACTAGACTCTTTAACACAGAAGTTTTTCTGTTGTTGGTCATTTTCTAAGAATGGGCTTTTTAAATCTAAGACCTAATAAAAAGGACAATATGTTTGGACATTTTGAAGTGGACCATTTCTATTGGACCATTGGCGGGTAGCAAAGTTACATGAAAGGGCCAAAGTTGCGCGATTGTTCTTTTGTTTTCAGAGCAGACCATTTCTATTGGACCATTGGCGGGTTACGTGAAAGGGACCGAAGTTACGCAATTTTTCTTTTGTTTTCCGAGCGCCGCGCCGCCACCGCATCGCCACATCGAAGGCTTGTTGAGCCGCGCTCAGAAGCAGCTTTCCTCCTTGGCAGCGTTTCAGTTCTTTGTTTTTTGTTCCCTGGCATCGCGGAGCCCATTCTCTTGGACGAAACCTTCCCTACATCCCTTCCTTCAATCAGTGCAACGTTGCAGCTGTGCAACTCTTTTAACCATGGAACAATTTGCATTTTAAGAACTACATGCGGAATGGTAATAATTGAAAATTAACTCGTGTTTTTGAAAGATTTAAATAAATAAAAGTATTTATTTTAAAATTTGTTATGTTGAGTGTTTAATGAAGTTTGTTTAATAATGGCATTAAAGGCAGTTGTTTTTACATTTTTATATAACATGCAGGTAAGGAGAGATTAAAATAATCGAGAAAATAACAGATATTGATATTTTTAAAAAATACGCCTTTGGCTTCCTTGTTATCAAAAAAGGGATTTGTTCGGAAACATCTGACTGTCCACCAATGAACAACAATATCTCCTGAACAACACAGTGGATTGTAAAAAATTCCGTTGTGGTAGCAGATATCTTGTGGTAATCCATAGTATTGTAAAGGAAATAATCTCCACAAAAGTTCTATATAGAATTTTATTAACAATTTTCAAGTTAACTTTCGGGAAACACTTTTCCATCCTCAGTGGATCTCTAGCAAAATGGGAAATGAAACATTAATAATATTTTCATTTCCCCATTTTGCTAGAGATCCACTGAGGATGGGAAAAGTGTTTCCCGAAAGTTAACTTTGGAAATTGTTTAATAAAATTATTAGAACTTTTGTGGAGATTATTTCCTTTACAATACAGTGGATTGTGTTTTCAAAATGAGTGTTCTACATAAGTGCAGGTGAAAGGAAGGTATGATGGCGAGGTATAATTGAAGGAATAATTTTGGAAACTAAGTGGTAAGTGAACATACGTGTAGGATGGAAGCTTTGATGGAGGAGAAAGTTGTTCTAGTAGCGGATGTATCAACGTTCATTGTTGGATGTGATATTTTGGACTCGTATTTCTGGCAGCCTTTGAAGTAAACATTGCTAGTTTTAAATATGTAGAACAGGTGCAAAAGATATTCTTTTTTTGACACGTGGAAGATTCTGTCCCCCAATAAGTTACCATGTTCTTGTCCAGTAGACATTAGATTATATCATTTTTTGCATGATTGACCAAGGTACATAAATACGATTAAAATAATATGTGATGAATATATATATTGCTACACACATTCGCTATCTTTACACCTGTAATTAGATTGCTTTTTGAACATAAAGCGCACTTGTACTGGTAAAATAACATCATTTTATGCTGGTAAATTTAAGTCTTCCTTTAGTGAGCTAAGTCCATACTACGATAAAGTATTTTAAATCACTCGTGTATGAGAAACACTAATTCCATTGAAATATATTCTTAAAGCAATACGTAGTAATACAGGGTTTGCTTGAACCTCTTATCAATAAATATGTATATAATGTTTTTGCGGATTTAACCAGTTATATTTTATGTTGAAAGTATTTTCTTACTCACCATGTATTCACCAAAAAATCAATAGACAATAATCTGCAGTCTGATTGAGATTTAATACACCAAGATTGTAAGGTATTTTGTTGCAAGATTTTTAAGTTTTGACATGTTTTTCGAAAATAAATTCTTAGGAAATTTATTTGATTGTTTGTTTATTTTTCTTTTTAATCATTTGTCTGTTTCATTAGTTACTTATCTCTAAAATTTTGCCATGCATTTTAGTTAATTAATTATTTAACGTCAAAAAACACAAAAATTGAATGTGACCTCTGAACGGTTTTTTGAGCTCTGAAATCTGTTCTAATTCATACGCGAAGTAAATTGAATTATGAACACAGGTAGAAACGTGCGTTTTCGGAAATTATTGAATAAATAATATTCGCTACCTTATAATAAAAGCTCTTTACAAAGGAAAATCAGCTATATATTTGGACTATTATCTCTTATAATGCCCTTCGTCACAGAATCGACTTTCTGCAGCTAGAATATGGAGAACGATTATTTGAATAACTATATCCCACACTGAGCTCAACAAAACGTGCGTATAGCGAAGCTACACATACTATGTTCAGAAAGAAAACTAGAGGCTTTTTTTCATTTATTTGTTTGTTGATGAACAATGTTCTGTTTACAATAAAAACTTTGCAATTGTTTGGTGACAATCTAATTCACTTAATCCAGGTTAAAATTGTACTTAACTAATCTTAATATAGAGAGAGGAAACAAAAAGCACCTCGGGAGAATTATTCAACATTTGCAAATATATGGAAGACAGAATTGAGCGAGAATCTGCTCTTGATTCTGATTCTGTATCTGGGATCTTTTCCGAGTTTGCAGTGAGTTGATGCCTTTATGAAGGTTAAGTTTGTGTAAATTTGTTTGATAGGATGCTATTTGGTGTGTTATTCCATTTATGTTTAGATCGAGATGTAATTGTTTATTGCTAATGAACCATGGTGCTCTTGTTTTTAATCTAAAAATATTTTTGTTTTGAAATACTTGCAGTTTGTTGAGATTGGTTTGGGCGGCATTGGTCCATAACGGGCATGCGTATAATAGTGTTGGGCTAATGAGTGATTTGTATAGCGTTAGTGCATTTGACAGTGAGAGGTAGTTGTATGAGTTTAGTAGAGGTCTTAATTGGATGAGTTTGGTTTTTGCCTGTTGTGCTTTTATCTAAATGTGTTGTTTCCAGTTACGTTTAGTATATAAATTCAATCCAAGATATTTTATTGTTTTCATGTTTGGGGTCTAATTTATAGGATTATTATTTATAAATAGCGGGAGTGGATATGGAAAAGGTTTTAATGAGAAGACTTTTGCTGCTGATTTCGAGGGAGTTAATTTTACAGTTATTTACCTAATTTGTTATTAGATTAAGATGCTGTTGGAGCTGGAATTGGTGAAATTATAATGAATCGTCGGAGATACATAATCCAGTGTCGTCAGCAAATTGGGCGGTATTTACTTGATGGGAAGTAGGAAGGTCTGCAGTGTAGAGATTAAAGAGAGTTGGGGATAGCGGCGAACATTAGGGAACCCCAGCGGCAATTTGTTTGGGGTTAGAACACTGACCATCTATTATTACTGAGAAAGTTCTGTTAGATACGAAATTTTTGATATTTGAATTAAATAGTTTGGCGTACCAATTTCGAATAATTGGTACCAGACCCTAAGTATAAGGCTGGATGCCATATTCTGTCAAATGCTAGTGACACATCTAGAAATACAGTGGTGGTGTGAAATCCCTTTTGGAAAGCAGAGTGAATGTGTTCAGTTAGCCTCAATAGCTGGTGCGTTGTTGAGTGTTGGGATATGAAACCGAATTGTTGAGGTAGAATTAAGCTAGTTTTATTTACATGTTTGTTTAGTCTGACGAGAATTAATTTTCTAAAGTTTTGACCTGATGGGTAAAAGACTGATTGGTCTATAATTTTCTGAACGTTAATGATTTTTGCTTGGTTTTGCTATTGAATGTATTATTGAGTGTTTCCATGATTGGGGATAATAACCTGTTCTTAGTATGGAGTTGTATATATTGTTTAAAAATGCGATGGCATTGTTTGGTAATCTTTTGAGGATGATAATATTAATTCGGTCTTGTCCTGTTTTTTTTTATTTGGCATTTTTTGATTATTTGTTTAACTTCATAAGAAGAGATGAATTTAATTCTGTGAGGAACGTTTTATAATGGAGCGAAATTTTTAAATAATAAAATTTAATTATCATGTTTGGCATTTTTTATGGAGTCATTAGGAGTGAATGTGCTAGCAAAATGGGCTGCTAAAATCTCGGCTTTCTCCATAGGCGAATATTTTTTCCCAGTATCAGTTGACAGAGGGGAAATGCTGTTTTCTTAGAATTTCTTTGTGAATTGCCAAAGAGAAATAGTTATAGTATTTAGTCCCTCAATAAATTGATTATATTTTTCGTGGTTGTATTTACTGATTGCCTGTTTGCAGATATTTGTTATATGATTAAATTCTTTTTTTAGTTCTGGGATTTTTAGGGTGTTCCAAAGATTTCTGGAATGGTTAAATTGATTGTTTTTTGCTGATTGTGAAATTGTTGATGACAAACATTATTTGCATTCTTTGGATGATTGCGATTATTAATTCTTTGAGTGAAATTATGAATATTGTTTGTAGAAGGCAAGGATGGAAAGTGTGTTGAGTCATGATTGGCTGGTGGCGTGCGTGATTGGCGGGATCTGGGACTGGAATTTCCATTATTGCTGTTATTTTTCCACTATATTCGCTATAATCATGTACATTTTTCGATCTGAGGTCAGCCCTGTGCTTCGCCATGCAATTTTTTACAAGTAGGCAGTTGATTTTTTTGATGGACCAGTTTTGCTAAAAAGTGTTTTTTTTTGCACAGAACACACACACAAAACTTCGTAGTTACAGTTATTTTTACTGTGTCCAAAGTCTAGGCAATGGTAGCACTGAATGGGACCTACAGTTTTCTTTCCTCTTTTCGGCTTTACTTTGGAGTTGCAAATGTATTTTAAATCCAAAACACTTTCTATTTTTTCGGTGCCGTTGAATTCTGCAGCGACTACTGGGATGGGGGCATTGTTCTTTTTTAGTCTAGTGACCTTTGTAACTGATGGAAATTGACATGCGATGTCTGAAAATTTCGTTTTCCGGAAATGTGGGATGAATGTTTTTTTATCACAATTGAATATTTCTTTACACAGGGATCTGAGTACTTATGGAATTGTTTACTACAATTTATAAAGTATTTAACTGTAACTCTGAAGTCGGATATAGTCTTGAATTATATTTTAATTTTATTGTTCTTGAGTTGAGTGGTATAGTTTTCTGTTACCTTGGATTTGATTTCTTTTATAAATTCGGTATGATTGCTAATTCCTGTTAAATGGATATTGATCGTACTTCTACTGGTACTTCAGATAACTCTTCATTCAAAAAACTGAATCTATTTGACACATCTACATTATAGTGTTTTTGCAAGTTGTTATCGGTGTTCAGTTCTGAGGAAAGTTCTGTGTAGGTCATGCGTTTGGTGTCTCTGCCACAGGCGTCACCTCCGTCCTCGCGGTTTCGCTTGCCTTGCATTACCTTGTTTTGTTGCGTGTCTGAATGGGTTGATCCGGTTGTTTGCTGTTGTGATGGCAATTGCCCAGATTCGATAGGCGCCGACGATCATCCAGTGGTATGAGAACTGTTGAATGAGTGTTGTTGAGGCTGCGACGTGCTGTCCTCGATGTACTCCATGCTGCTGCCAGTGAAGTTCAGGCTGTTTTTTGCGACCGCCATGTTGGTTGGATATTCTGGACTGTAAATTGATTCTAGGGCTTGAGAAACTAACTATCCTGTGCTAAGAAGATCATTGTTAGACATAAATATATTGCACTAACACTAATCACGCATTTCCGTCCACTTAATACTGTTTAGTACTAGCACATAAAATTTTTTCCACCACTGTTTTGCGAAACGTTCGGAGCGATGTTGCCCGGTCAAGAGCGCAGAGCAAAGTGAACACGAGAGGCTGTCCGAGCATTTGCTCAAAGGATAAGGAAATCTAAGTGAAAAACCTAATTGAGATGGAGTTACTTGACTCACATGCTTAGATACAGTACAATTGTTAGACACATATATGTAGTCTTGTAGAATTAACTAACACATTAAATATTATTGTAAAAATCGAAATAATTTCCCATTTTGATTGTCAGTATAATATCTAATTGTATAGAAATAGTAATGCAGCAGAAAGGATTTTACTCGGCAAACTATTTCACCGAGACTTACTCCGCCCCATGACTGATCTTTGCGCGTTTCCACAGCCACAGAGTTGTCTTCACTGCTGCTCTGTCTCATTTGGCGCAGCCACAGTACCGCCGTTGTGAAAATCTGCTCTGCGCGAGGCGACAGTTTTAAATGTATGCCTACCTTGAAGATCATACAGGCCAAAAACATTTGGGTAATGTAGAATGTAACATTAAGATATAAATCCATCGTCTATGTTTAAATACAGCTCTGTTGGTATTTTCAACGTCATTTACTTGTCATTTTCATTGCATATATTGCATATTTTTGTTCATATATTACTAGATCAAATTGTAACTAAACTGTGGATGATGGAAACAAAAAAGTTCAGATGTGGATTCAGCACAAAATCTATAAATATCAGCTATCTATATTTAAAAAGACTTTTGAAACATTTTTGTTGGTCTCGTTATTATTCTCATTTTTTTTATTTACACTCTTGGAATATTTTTACTTATCCTCCCTATACTAACGTACAGGGAGGGAGTATTTAAATCTCCTCAGGAATACAATCACAATTTTTGGTCGTAAAATCCACGTTTAATATTACTTTAAGCTATAGCTCTGCTCACACGCTGGGATCAACATCTGTTGTCGTTATTCCAATTATGGTTACGATTGGCGGAAGTGGAGAGAAGATAATGCAATTTTGTAACGAAAATCGAAGTGTATTTATGGTTGAAAGGGTATCATGTTTCAATCAAAGCTTTTGCTGAAACAACTTGCAAACTGCCAAGTTTTTTTCGTTGCAACTTGGTAAAAACGTCAGGATATGTAGTTGTGCCGTTTAGAAGATCATAAAATATTTTAATTTTATGGGTAGTTTACATGAAGACCCTATGAAGTTATTTTTTTATTTTATTTTTTGGGGAGGAAAAGGGCTGCAAATTTAATCGTGATTTTTTTGCTCGAATAAAAGAAAGTGAATTTATAATTATGATATAGTTTCTGTTTTCATTAAAACCTCTGACATTTTGGAAATTGCAAAAAGCTTTTTATTTCAAACACTGGGAGATTTTGTTTAAAAAGACGTTTGAGCTTTCTTTTTAACCAAATTGAGTGATTTTTGCTGGAAATCAAAGGGAGTTGGGGACACATGTTTTATCCCTTGCGATAATTAATCGCACCATCAACATTAAATTGCATGAAAATCATAAAATTCATAGAAGGATATTATCTGCCATCTTTTGTTCATTATTTCGTTGTGTGAGTTGTAAATGATACATTGGAAGCATTTGGCATATCCTCTTTGAGAAAAATGTAAAGTTTTAAAGAAATTCTCTTAAAAGTGAGGGAGGTTCATCGTCGGACCGAGAGCGGAGGCGCGAGGCTTCTCGCTATTGCGAGTGCCGGAAGGGCCTCACGAACGCTGCACGTTGGATCTGTCGGCAGGACCACTTGGAGTCAAAATGCGTTCGTTAAGAAAATTACATTTCTAGCGGGAACAATAAGAACTGAAATAATCAGTTCAGTGATTGCAATGAATTAATTCCATAATTACAGGGTTCTCAGGAACCGCAATTCCATAAATTTCAGTTTATCACAATGTTTTTGTGATTTTGTATTTTATGTATAGTGAATATTTCGATTTTTTCTACTGCTACACTCCAAACATACGTACTTTTTGGCGTGCATCCTTACTGCTCGCAAGTAGGCTAAACATAATTTAACTTTCCGAACAATTTTTCAAAAATAATGATTCTTGGGAATGTTTTTGTATGCTGCGCATTCCCGCTCATTTTAATTAATAGAAGTATTAAAAGAGCATGAATTCAAACACCAAACCTTTTTTTCAAGAGACAACTGCTTTAACCGCTGCACCTTTCGCTGGACACTTATACGAAGACAGCTTGAAAGAAAAACTGAAAACCTTGAAATGCATTTACACGAAACGACACGTTTTTGCATGATGATATTTTGTTATTTTAGTACTAAGATCCAATCATTACACTAAATCCGAACCAAACTCTGCGTCTTAACCCGGAGTAATGCATAGAAGAGAGCATGCAATGAACAAGTGAAGGAACATGTGAACATGCGAGGGAAAATACGATGAACATGAAATGAACATACGAGGGAAATATATGAATTTCTTAAGCTATGACCGTCTTATTATTGACAATACATGAAATGAATTATTAATATGATATATGAAAATTTACGAAGCCTCTGCGACACTTTCAAAGTTCTCAGAAATTGCAAAAGATTGAAATTTTTTCGGCTTCTTTCTACAACGTTAAAGAGAGAGATTTTTCCTTCGCGTAAAATTTGTTCTCCGTAGTTTGTTCTTTCATTAAGGCCAAGTACATTCTTTCGTGATAGTTATCGCGCAATATTGTGTGAAATAATACAAAATGAAAAATAATAAATAATAAAAAATGGAATAAGGAAAACAAGATTTGGTCAAAAACGGCTCCAAATACTTTCTTCAAACTTTTGGTGCGGATAGTGCCAAATGTAAACTAAGGATATGCAAGAAAAAAATCATCAATCGTTAAAGAATTACAAATAAACAACTATACTTTCTAAAAGATGAAGAACTTTAACTATTTGGGATCCATCCTGCATGAGGAGAATAACACAAGCTGAAACAAATGAAAAATTAAGAAAAGGTCAGAAAGCATACTATATAAATAAAAAACGATTAAAAGCAAAACTACTATCAAGAGGTGTAAAAATTTAGGATATATAAAACTGATCAAACCAGTTGTTACATATACAACAGAAACATGGACACTCAGAGACAAAGATTAAATCAACTGAGTATATTTTTAAAGACAGATGTTGCGAATGCGAGTAAAAGCTGATGTCTGTAAAACACGAACAAATCAAGAATTAGAAAATGTAATAAAACGGCAAGATAAGATACAATTTATTAAGGCTCAAAGAATCAAATGGATGAGCCGCATTCAGAGGAGACAGATGAATAGACTACCAAGAAGATCATGACATGGTTGGCCACAGCTGGGCGCAAAAAAGGAAGACCGAAAACTCGATGGGTGGACGACGTGTGCCTAGATCTTCAGGTGCTGCACAAGGGAGAGTGAGAGTGAATGACAGGAAGAAGTGGAACGATTTAGTTGTAAAAGCCAAGACCTACAAAGCATTGTTGTGCTAATGGAAGAAGAAGTGCTAGATTACTCTATTAGATTACATAACCGCCATTTTGCTATATTATTTTCTCGCCAAAAATTATAAAAATGTATTTTTTTAAATCTCTCTCAGATTTTCTGTAAAATGAGCTCACATTTTTGCATTTAATAATGCTCAAATGCCGTTTTCTTAAAAATTGCTCCATATTTTTCCTTCGTACTTTTCGTACGGATAGTGCAATTAATATCGTTTAAGATGGCATAAAATTCATTTTGTTTTATTCCTTTGCTTTTTTTTATTGTTCAAATTTTTAAATATCGCTCACGCCATTAATACGAATATGCACATTTCTAGCAATTTGTAAACATTATTTCATTTGTGAGTGGAAATTCTTGAAATGAATTTTAATAAAGTTTTTCGTAAACTAAAAAGTTTTCTGTGAAAAAGAGTCAAGTTTCTTGTTATCAGTAACGCCTAAATGCCATTTTCTTAAAAAAAAAACTATAATTTTTTCAAAAATATTTTCCTTATAGGAAAAGGTTTTACTTGTCTACAATATTTTTGAAGTAATATTTCGGTTCTACCAAAACCGAAAAATTGAGAAAATTTCACAAAAATGAACTTTGGGTGGTGATAGATGGCAGCTGGTAAGAGTATGTTGCAAGACCGAAAAGCTATCCCAAATGAAAGAAATAAGAAAACTAACAAGTACGAGAATGTCTGTGCATCACTAGTTCAACAGACACATCACCTTGTATCTACACCGTCTAACTTTTCCATGATATCTCCTCTAACACACTCTGTGATCTTATTCGGTTATCATATCACATTATGAACATTATTTTTCTAAATCATAATATGTTTTGATTGTTTAGATTTAGAAATGAACAAATTTCTTTCAATTTATTCTCTCCGATTCTCAATTAACTCTACTTCATTATTTTGTACGTAATCTTATTTAAATATCGTATTTGAATACCGGATTTCATTAAATAAATGGTGCCAGAAATCACATACTTTCTCGTATTATTTATAAGTTTTTCAATGGTCAGAAATCCAAAGTTCATCGAAAATGTGATGTGCGCCATTTTATAAGCGTATTTTGTTCGATTCGAGAAAAAAAGTGAAAGAAAAAATTTGTAGAATTTTTAAAAAACAATTGTTTAAAAATTGCATTTATAAAAGACATTACTCAAAACGACTCACATTTACTGTAGAGAGGGATGTAGAATCGCAGGGAGCGGGGTGGCGAAAGATTTTTGCAAGTTACCCACTCAATATCAGTGCGAGATGTTGATCACGCAACTGAAATATATTTTCTTAAAGATTGATTGACTAGTGATTCCAGACATGACAACAGATAAGGTCGTTAGTCCTGTAAGTGTAGTACATGTTTTCAATATGGAGATCATGCCCCGCTGACCGGATCCGGCGCCGACCTACGTCAGCTTGCCGATATTTTCCCCAACCAGGTTTCCCCAGGAGTGAGGTAACACCCCAGCCGGGACAAGTTCTAAGCGTTTCCCGACAAGTGTAGCTCATGTGAGTGTGTGATGTTGTGTGATGTGTGTGTGTGTGTGTGTGTGTGTGGTGTACGTAGGGGTGAGGATAGAGCAAGGAAAAGAAGGAATGATCTTGCACGGCCGCGCGCTGTTTTTTGAGTACTCCTCCGGCATTCCTCTGTTATTGATCGGAGAACAACGGAAAAACCGATCACAGCATCTGGCCCTTTAGAATTGTCCTCCAGGCGGGTGAAACGCAGCTAGCTATGTAGCTAGTGTTGAAGATTCCTGCTCCGGCATCGTTGGGGCTCGAACCTAGGACCTACCGGTCAGAGGCTTTGTAGTGACATCAGTTGATGACCTGAGCCTCCTTTGCCGGTATATTTTATTTTAATTTCAAACGGAATCTGAATAACTGTTCCAGCGAGGACTGGGAGGGAATTGTAGCCCTGCAGCGCCACCAGTAAGAATATACCTTACTTTCTATACCCCAATGCACATGCCTTATCTCCGGCATTCACTAGACGATTGATGTACCCGGGCGTCTGCGTTCACGACACGGCCTCTATAGTTTTCTTATGATGCGCAGAGATCTGTTCATTGCTGCCGCCGCTCCGTCGGGCGGTTTCGCGCCGCTGTGAAGCGCCGTCTGGGCGACTCCACCAGGTAGCGAAGACAGCGACCAGGAGCGCTTGCAAAGGCAAGGGCGCTCTGACTAACGCGCCTTCCCATACACTTTCAGGCACATTCATATGCAATACGGCCTGGCAACAAAACTAATTATGGAGAAAACAATTTGAATGCGCCATAATCAATTGTCACTTGTATGAGAGAGACGCACGCATAGATATTCATATGGAGCTCAACCCCTTCAGTGTTTTGAAATCATCCAGCTTGCATCAATCATTATTCTTGCAAGTACCAAAACGTCTCCCAAACTTCTTTTCT
This sequence comes from Gryllus bimaculatus, assembly GCA_017312745.1. Classification (NCBI taxonomy): domain Eukaryota; kingdom Metazoa; phylum Arthropoda; class Insecta; order Orthoptera; family Gryllidae; genus Gryllus; species Gryllus bimaculatus. The sequence goes on along the minus strand of BOPP01000053.1, from coordinate 1,659,692 downwards.
ACCTCGTTCACTGTAAGTATTGCTAAGACTTTGGAACACGCTTTCCGAAAACTCTAAATTTTGCTATTTAATTAGTAATATAGGAACACAGTATGACGAGAGCAATAGCTCCTCACTCGCGGACATCAGTTACTCATTGCTTGTAAACATTTCCAAGGACATCGTCTTTGTATTTAAGATACCTCGTATATTGCAATTGCATTTAGTTTGGTTAATTGTCATAGTGGAAGATGTGTTTCTACGGTAAATTAATAAAATTCCTGAGTTTTTAGTTGCACAATGAGCAGGTCTTAAGGTCTGTGCCTCGCCACTACCGTCGAGGGGGCCTGGCCCCGATTCCTTTCGCGCGATGCATTCGCCCGCGGCCCTCGCGGCGCCAGCGGGACTGGTGGGCGCCTCGCCCGCAGCGGCAGGCGGATTGGAAAGCTGACGGTTAACGTGAAAGAATGATCAAGATCGGCAAGCGTTGGAACAGCACTATAGATACGGGACAATTTTGCCACTCTTAGGTAACTTATCGTCAAAAAAATATATTTTTATATAGAGAAAAGCACGAATATGGCAATGTTAATTTTAGTTTTTCAAACCATTAATGGTTCGAATAAAGAACATAAGGAGTGGTCTTGTATTCTATACAAAGTTCTCTTTCGCACTGCAGCACTCCGGTTTGTAACATATATAGGGTTAAATGAAATTTTGGTTTCTGGTCTGGCGTACCGATATAGGCACTCAGACCTCTGTCTGGTATAATTGCGAGCCTAGCATTTCATACCAAAGGTTAACTGTTGCAAGATGAAAGTATGTGGCAGGACGAATAAGTGTATATTTACTTGATAGCCATAATGGGGTGCTACAAATTTTCCCAACGAATTGTGATACGAATGGCAACAATTTTCAAGAAAATGTCAATTTCATCGATAGGTGTATAATTTAACTATAATTATTTCAGAGTGTCTGTATTTATACATCTAATGAGTAAATTGTGTATTACTTGGGCAACTTTCGCACGAACTAACGGTCTGTCTGGGCCTTCCAGTAGCGTAGTTCCTTAATTAAAGTATAATTGATGACTCTTTACTCGAACGTGATGGACCCGATGAGGCGCTTCGAGACCTCCAAAGGGCTTTCATGACAGTTTACCATACGGATGAAAGTCTCTTCCGGTTAATGCCTTCGACTCACTCATAAACGTTGGAAAAGTATATTACATATTCCAAATAAGTAGGTACGCAAACGAATTATAAATGACTTTCACGACAAGCTATGTCATTCCTCGGAAAAGTTATAGACGCGATGGAATTCCGTTCGTCAACTGTCTGTTCAGGACTGTAATAGTCCGGCCAATGTAGCCCTAGGTCGATGTTTGTAGAGAAAGGATGACGAATTCTAGCGAACCATCTACTCTGATCGGCTAGTTTTCTCCGTGGTTTCTCAGTACCACAAAACGCAACAAACGCGCAGTGTCACGGACCGCCCGGCGCGAGTCATTCATGTTCTGCTCTCCTTGTCCCAAACATCCTCACGCCCTGTACAACTTCGATCACACGTTACAGCTTACTGCATTACGACTACACATCACGGTGTCGGGAGACGAGTCGGGAAGCTTAGAACTGTCCGGCTAGGGGCGGGTGTCCTGCTGGCAACGGCTGGTGGGAATAGAGTACCTGGTGGGTTTGAAAATCTACACAGAGACGTAACCTCGGAAGGTCGAGCCCACATGAAAACGCATCTCTCGAGCTTATCTGTGATCACGGACAGATGGCCGCGAAGATCGTAAGGAACGGGTCTACCGTCCTCACAGAAAAATGCATGCATGCAACACTCACTATGTACGACGAACAAATAATCATTCGCAGTTCTCTTTGCGTCACTATTTTTTGGGAATCAGCTGACACTAAATTCAATGACTCCATTTCATATATTCACATAATCTCGATCTCACTTTCTCTCATCAGCGCCATGTCATTTTGACGATAAAGCTCACAAGGTTATGTCACGACTCTGAGTGAACCAGCCATGAGAGAGAATAGCAGATATAAGGACTAATGCTAGGAATGCACTCTAAGGCTCACGAACATATTAGGATATAATTGTCTAAAAGGCTACGGAGACAAAGTCCTAAATTCTATCAATGCACTTAACGATTAGCCTACTCTAGTTGCAGAAGGTGTTATAGAGCAGAATGAAGGCTGTAGAAAGAGGTGGGTGAAATTTTACAATAAAACTTTTGAAGAATTTGGACAGTGGTGATAGTCACTTTGTTCTCATAGGGCATTAGCGTTGGCTTACACCGTGAATCTTTTCACTTGTGTCCTCTCAACTCTCAGGTGGGCACGCTCATGCATACGCAGCGGTTAGAGATCTTATGAAAGTAGCGAAGGTCGTTTACATGAGAGCATCAGACGCTAGAGGCCTGGATATAATACTCATGTGAGAGTATTAATACTTATTTCGAGGACCTAGTGGATAGAACATTATTTGTCAAGTAAAAACAATACTACTAACGAAGATACAAAGATAGACGTTTTAGACATCTTTATTCATATGGCGGTTCGAATACAACGTGTGGAGCACGAATGGCCAATTTCGATTCAATAAGGACAAGCTAATCAGACTTCACCTAATCGTATCGCATACTCACCATATTAGAATCGTTACTCACGTGATTCACCCTAACTTACTCAGAGACATTTCAAATCAAGCTACCAAAAGTAATAGTCAAATTTCTTCTATATCTATCCGGCAATACCCAAGGGGGTGTGCTACGCCCAGTCTTATACCAGCTCTAAACGTCAGATATACGGAAAGTGGAAAAAAATTTGCAGATGATATTGCCATATTAGACCGGATGATGCAATTCACGCGTAAAAAAAAACTACAAGGGCAGTATAGTGTTGATCGAGATTGGGCAGACAATGGAAAAATAAAAATTACTAAAGCAAGTCTCCTCATATGAAACATGAAAAAATGAGAACACCTTCAGAGTTGTGTAGAATTATATTTGAAACATTGAGAGGGTCCGTACTTAATATTCAATAGTGCGGTGACAGAAGTACGACGCAAAACATAAAATCGACAGTAGAGTAAGACAGGGATATCCTCTTTCACCGCTGCCGTTTTATCTTATTTATAAATGATTTATTGACGTGGGTAAGGAAGCGGATACAGCGGCTCCGGTATTTGATGGCCTGAAAATCCCGACTACTATAACGCTGATGATTTAGTTTTATGCTCGGAGCACGATTGAGGGCTTACAAGAGTTCTAAATATCTAGAACGGTAATAGTGAAAACATGAGGACTAAAAGTGAATATTTAAAAAAACGAAAG
>BOPP01000053.1:1612212-1646077 GCA_017312745.1 Gryllus bimaculatus | reverse complement strand
TCTGTACACCCCGCCTTTGGAAGATTTTTATTGGACACCTGCATTTTACCTGATTTTTGAAGACTTTTTTTGTTCTGGACACTTCGTTTGCGTTTTACCCGCTTTTGGAATTTTTTTACAGTACACCTACATTTATTTACTTTCTATTTGTACTCCTTTTGTAACCCGTTTTTGGATAATTTTTATTTTTTATCTGTATTTTTACCCACCTGATGGCCTTTGGAAGATTATTATTGTTGTGGACGCTTGAGATTGTTCGTATCATATATCTAATATATATCTATGCCGTTTTGTAATGTTATGAAATAAAAATTTGTTGATGTAATATTAGAACAGAATTGTTGATTAAATAACTTAACTGTTCCCATTCCTGCGTTTACTTATTACATTCGAAATATTTTCAGACGTATTTGTCACTTACTTTGGTAGACAAAGGCATTTGATATATATTAAATGGAATAAAATAGTGGAACTAGGTAGCGAAATTGTATTGAGATTGGTAACAAAATAGTATTTTAAAATCATGAATATATGTCCGAAAACGCATATTTAAAACCAAAAATTTCCTAACAACATATAAATTCAATTTACCAACGTTTTGAAATATTTTACTTCATCAAGGCAACGAAAGTGGTCTACAGTCAAAATAAAACAATTCTTAATGGAACTACAAAGAATTAAAGAAGACGATTTAATATTTATACTAAACAATACATAGAACATAACAATAACCGCAATCCTTTATCTTTAACTGCCAGGTCACAGTTTTATGTTTTATCACTTTGGGAGTTGCTCAAGACTTTTGGGGAAGCGACTCTCCAAATCTTCTGGCAATCCCGTAAATGGTTCAACATAAAATCCGTTATATTTATTAATTGTATGTTAAGTTACAATTTTATTTTTTAGGTAAGTTTATTTAATTTCTAATAAAATAAATAAAAAGGACGTTAAAAGAAAAGGGGGTCCAGAGGGGCGCCGAAATGAAGTGGCTCTCTTGTGCTAGGCTCTGCGCAATAATAATCGTGGCCACAGGAGTGGCTTTCCCTGCCAAGTGCAGGCCTCGTCGGGCAGTTGGCAGCGGTGCGGTGCGGTGGCGGGGGCCGCTGCAGGGCGGATGTAGGGCAGCGGGGGCACTGCCACGAAACGCCCGTTCCTGCGCGTCCTTCCCTGAGGATCCTTGCGAACAACATTACTGAACAATTTTCTTTTAAGCATTCAAGGGGATTGTTCTTCAATACTTTCACCTTCAGAATAGTGACAACATTTATTAGACTGTCAAACAGCAAATAACCCAAGCTGAAACAACATACCATACGACGTTTGTAAACGGAGGCGGTGGCGGAGGCTTGTAACCAAACGAGTCCGCCGTGTGTCGTCCAATACTATTCGAAAACCTCGTTCTTAAAAGAAAAAAAAGAAGAAATACTATTTTTTGGAATACGTGTTCTCATATACCATATTTACCTACAACTCATTTATTGTGATTTTTTTAACTGGCAGTGGACTAGTCCACATCACGAAAAGACTGATGTCATGTAACGTCGAGAGTATAGTAAACATGTATCAAATGTTTCCAATATTTCATTACAAATTTATGGCCCCAAAAATAGGTAGAAGAAGGAAAAGAAGGAGAAGAAGAGAAATAAGAGATGGAAGACGTCTATCACGATAAGGTGAAAAATGAAAAAAGAGATGAAGAACAAGAAGATGAAAAACTCGAGAAACGGAAACATAAGTAGAACAATAGAGAATAGAAGAATTGGACAATACTGCTGGAACAAGCAAAACAACAACCACTAGAACAATCTCTAAACAACCACTAGCACAACCATTAAATCCACCACTAAAAGAATCATTAAAACACACGCTAAAACAGCTAGTACAAAACAAAAAAGATGGCCCACAAGAAAACACTGAGGCATGACTGAGAAGTACATTTGAATCGGTGCAAAAAAAAAATTCGATGTCACAGTTTGCATTTTCAGTCAATAGTGGGAAATTGTTCTTAAAAAAATTCAACTATCGATGCAAAAAGTTCATTGTCGGTGAACTCTGTGACGTGTGTAGAGTGTCCTTCAACTATTAATGTTAAAAAATAATTGATGTGTCGAACTTTAGACCTTCTTGCTCGCTCTTCAAAATTCGAAGCTCGTGGTCATGGAGCGTGTATGTTTCGTCCGATTCATTTGAATGCGGCAGCGAGCGGAGAGCGGGCCCACTGCTCGCCCTTAAGTGGAGTGGAGTGGAGGGGAGTCGCGGGGCGTGGCGCGTGCTGCATGGGGCCTGGCTATTTGAGGAGCGGCTGGCGGCCGGAACACTGGCCGGCGCCTCCCCCCCCTCCCCCCGCCCGCAGCGGCCGCCCACGCGGGCGCTCCCGTTTCGCCCGCGACGCTCCATCGGCGCTCTGCTTCTCTCCTTGTGCTTTGCTTCTTCTTCTTCTCGTCCTTTTCCTAGAATTTCGCCTCGACTCACGCGCAGTCGTTTACGTATTCTCGATCTCCGTCCCACTGGCCTTCTTGTCTTGTGCTTTTCATTGATGTTCTTGCTCTGATTTTCGTAGTTACTCTTCTTCTTGTCCTTCATCTTCATTTTGCCTTATCCAGCCACGTCACGCCACGCCACATCACGTCACTCGGAGACGAGATCACGTCACAATGTCCTTCATCTTGATCTTTACCTCTTTACTTGAGTACTTTTCCTCGTTCATGTTCATTTGTTGTTGCTCTTGTTTCAGGTCTTGTTCTAGTTGTTGTTGGTGTTGGTGATCTGCCTAGATCTCTACTTCTTCTCTTTCTTCTTTTTCTTTCTCTTCTTTCTTTTTCTTACTCTTCTTCCTTTCTCCTGATTCTCTTCTATTTGTCTTCTGATTACATAAAGTTAATATAATAATAGCACAATAGTATGAAAAGTTATGTACGGGACGTTGGGATCCAGAACTTACAACCGATACCTTGTTTTCATATACTTCGTAAATGATGTTTCTGAGTTCCACCAGAAAGCTCTGTGGTATGCTTTCTTTGATTTGCATGATAGTATGCACTGCGCCAGGAAAGTATCTCCGCAGTGGCACCAGTGCCTGATGAAAGTGGTGTAACAAATTAAAATGCAAATTAGGTACTCACCACAATCATAACAGATGTTGATATGCTTTCCCCTTCACTTTTTTCCTAGTGATCTGGTTGCTACCAATAGAAATGCAATTATATAACCTTCAACCACTTCCCAATCGTCAAAATATTATTTTAAATAACGTTTTTTCTTGAAAATTATCATTTTCCCTTTTAATAAGTTCTAGTGATGCAAATAAGAATTTCAATGAAGCCCTATATTTGTATAAAATCATACCGTAATCGAGTAACGTGCGTCCGTCCGTCAATTACAGTTAAATTGATTCCGGGGGCAACGGATCGAACTGCGACAATGAGGTTTTTTCGATGGCTCGGTCTCCTGGTGTAGAACTGATCATTTTTGGAAAATCCATTCATATACGTTATTTAACGATATACTAGATTCAAAAAATCCTGACAAGTGCTGCGGGTTGCATTTGACGTGAATATTTAGCTGATATTTTTAAACAAATCTTTCATATTTTTAAAGTGAAAGAGTAATTAATCACGTCTCTGTGAAATTTTCTTTCGTAAGATACCTTTTTTATCAAGATTGGTTACATGTGAGAGGCGCAAAAGATGTGTATTCTTTTTAAATAATATAGGAGACGATTAATTGACGCTACAATGAGCTCGCCAGTATTTCCCTTTAAACTGGCCTTTATTATATTGTACGGAAAACGATTACCTTTCTTTTAATAGTTCAACTAATTTATTAGCGTCTATTATACTATATGTCGCTCCTTATTCCAAGCAGCAAGAAGCAATCAGTTAAAATTCTAAGATTCCTTATTATACGTGGTGAGACTCAGACAATCGCTTCCGCATACTCTTCAGCCTTACCACACAAATTTCGCTATGCTCCTTTCGGCAAGTAACATCAAAAGAAGATATTCACCGGCCGATTTCGACGAGAAACGCCATAGATAACACCTCGCGAAAATCAACGAAAGTCCTTTCCGAAAAGTACTTTCAAGCAATTCGCGAGACCATTGTTTTCATGACGAGATAATCTGAAGGTCAGACGGCGCCACGTCTGGGGCGACACTGATACTGTGTGCGAGGGCTCCTTAAAACATCGGACCGGCTGAGAAGGTCAAGACAATAAATATTGCCTTTGCAGGGTCTCTGTCCGGGGGTTTTCGAGACGCAACATTGGGGGATTTTCAAAACTACAGAGATAGAAAGGACGAGTCCAGTCGCGGACAAAGGGGGAATTCAAATGGTCGTCTTTTCTGATCGGTAGTGTAAGTGATAGTAGTGTAAGATAACTCAAAAAAGAACAATATTAAAAGTATATGTTTCCCGAAGAAACATCGGTTTCCTCAACGGTAATACGTGGACGCCGTGGCGAGTCACAACGCAACTACATCGCACTGCACGTGAGTGGCCATTCCTTCCTCATTCGCATTCGGAGCGCTTGATGTCCCAGGACATTCGTGAAGAATCAGGCACGCCAATGTTCTTGACAGAAGCATTTTGGATTTTCCCACCGTCGGCTCGACTCACTTAGCATTAAATTTTGGCGCCCAACATCTAGTCCGACGTGCATTTCAGTATGAACATGCTATAAACTACGAAAACTGAACTAAAGTACGAAAAATGGAACTTTCGACGAAAATTTGCGGACTCTTGTCGAAAATTGAATCGTACGAAAGCAGGCTGTCTACCATCGTTTTACTAACATTTGTCAAAGAGTAACAATTTGTCTTAAGAGTAATTATAAAAATAAAAAAAGTAAAACCCTACCCTTCTTTGTCGGGTCGATTCGGGCCTGTTCGGTTCGGGTCGTGGTGGTTCGGGGCGGGAGAGCGAGGCGGTACGGGGTGGGCGTGAGGCGATCGCCCCGGGCGCCCGCCCCCGCGCCGGCGGTGGGCAGTGCGCGCGCGCCCAGAATAGCCTGGCGTGGCGCGGCGTGGCGGCGTGCGCTGCGGCCGGCGCGCAGAGGCCGTCGCCGTCGCCGTCGCCGACACTTGGCTGCCCGTCGCCTCGACGCCTCCGACGCCTCGCCGCGCCGCCGCGCTCGCCGCCTCTCCGCCCGCGCAGCACAGGTGAGCACCGGCGCCCCCGCGGCGCCCCCTCGCTCGCCACCCACCCCCACATTGGAGTTTGACTCCATTCATGTGGCATCTGCAGGGGGAAGCGGAACCTCCCGTTCCAACATTACTTAATAATTAGCAAAGAATAACTATAAAGCTTACGGACAGGATCGTAAAAAGTCTTCGAACAATCCCTATTGCCCCTTCGGTTCTTGAATTAACAGGAGTCAAAACGAGTACCAATGTATTGATGTAGAAGGATGATTTGATGTTTACTCATCAAAGAAAGTTTCAAATAACTTTCCGGTTCGGTTAATAACATACATCGGTGTAAGTTTCAATTATTTTTTTCATATCACTACGTTTAAGTTCCGAATTAGATTTTGGAGGGTTCCCAAATTGTTTTCCTACTTTATTCAATAATTTTGAAATTAATTATAATGCTCTAAAAGTTAAATATATAGACGTTTTTCATTATTCTTCTCGGGGCAAAAGCCTCAATAATTAAAAGTAAATAATTAATAACAAATTGAGTTTGCTCTCTGAAAAATCATATATATATTATTTACAAGCATTGATATCAAACGGTATTTCACTTTTGTGTCAACCATCGGCTTTTGCGTTGCATCGCGTCTCAAAAATTGTCCACATGCTGCAAAGCCCCTACCGCACATTACACGCCCTAATCCACACTCACGCCAGACACTATATACTAAACACAACCAGCCCCCTCCGCCTCACCCCTGCGACCGGCATTCTCCTCTACGACCCCTCCACCACAACCACCTCCGCCACGACCCTCTACATAAAGCCCCTCTCCGTCTGGTCCGCCCTTTCGCCACGGCCACTCCTGTTCCACTCCCATACGCCACCCCTCCTTCCATCTCTTCCCTCCGATAGCAGTCTTCCGGAACGCCCAGGCCGCGCCGCGCCAGGGCAGGAAACCCTCTGCCTTCCCATTGTCCAGTCTGTGCTCCCCTTGCCCCACATATTGCTCTTGGCTGAGAAAGCCGGAATTATGGTTCAATTAGACAAGTAATTCATCCCAAATTCTTCGGGAAACTGAAACGCAGATTCGTGCTCATATGAATCTCTAGATTATGAGGATGATGTGTCGCGGCAGACTCCCGATGAGACATGCAACATTGATGTCGATGGTTTCCAAACATGGATATTTTTATAAATTTTATTACCCCTTTATTAACACCGATGTTTTTTAATATTGAAGTTTTGAATTCGGTTTACTAAGCTACTGAACGAGTGTTAAGCACGTGGATGTCGCTCCGTCTAGTGCGCGCCGTGTGCGCGTCCGCATGGCGCGAGCTGGCCCTGCGCCACCGCTTGGCCAGGGCTGGCCACACCCTCCCACATCCCTGGCATTTCTCTGGTTGGCACAGTTCTTTTCCAAGTTCTCTTTGGCGATGGCTCTGTCTCTTTTCGTTCTTACCCCACTTCGGCATTTCGTCTTCTTTCTCACTTTCTCCTCCTTCTTTGCCTTCTTCCTTTTCCTTTCTCCCCTCTAATACGTACCTCATCTTTTTCTTCTCTTCAACTTTTTATCTCTTCTTCTTCCTCATCCTCTTTTGCTTCCTCATCTTCTTTTTTCTGTTCCTCTTATTCTCTCTTCTTTTTCATTTTACTTCCTATTCTTTATAGAGAGCAGCCGAGTTTTACTGATTACACAATGTTTCAAATAAATCGAATAAATAAATGCATAGTTTTTAGATTACGTGCTAAATGAGTATTACGTTTCACGTTTTCATTCCTTGATTATTCTGAAAAACATCTTGATGTTCTGCTACATCCTGGCTCTCCAGTGAATAAAGTATCATTTGCAGCTGTTCAAATATTTACCTCTTCATGCCATGTCCACGTTCTGTGTATACACGTTCTGTGTACTTAGCTTCATGTGAGCATCTTCGGCATTGCTTCTAGATGACAAACGTAACTGACCATGGACTCCAACATTATTTCGATTCGTTAATTGAAAACTATATTTGTAAACATACGACACTCTTTTGGCCGGGCAGAAGTAAACATTATTCTCGATTTAATTACAATTTCTTTGCATAATCGACTTGATTTAGGAATCAGAATAAGATTGATTTAAAAACGTATTTGTGTAGAACTTTTAAGCGTTTTACACATAGTGATGGTGATTTATAAACTATTTGTTACAATTATATTTAAAAATTAATAAATGTATTAAATTATCTTGCAATAATTTCTCATTCATCTTTACTAACATGTACGGCAATATTATATATACTAATACAGCCTAAGTCAGAATCGGCACTAGCTACGTAGCTAGGCGAGTTTTTTAAGTGTTCCACATTTTACAACGGTTAGTTAGTCATAGACGTGAAATCATCACAAGAACTACCTGAAGTGTGAGCTCTATAAAAGAGAAGTATTAGCAGACGTGCAGTGTAGGCGAGTCGGCGAAAGATGAAGGGTCCTTTCTAAACGTTCAATCTTGTGTACACCGTCTCTGCTTTGTCTCAGAACTCTCTCAGAGCAGTCTCAGAAACTCTGCCAAAATATTCTGAGCTCTGATGCTTAATGTTGCGTGGTACCACGACACCGTGATCGGGCGACCTGATTGACTTCGCGGAGGACGCAAACAGCACACTAGTCAACAATTCAGACCGCACTTGAACCAACGTCCCTCAGCTTCTCTTTTGACAAAAAGAGGATTAGATGCGCTAGTAAGATTTGCGGAATTATTTGTCCACTTTTCGAAACCGTTTGGGCGGGGGAACAATAAAATCTGAGCTCTACAATAGACCCCTATTCAAATGCCTAACAATTATTATTCTCATTTTATTTGAAGTGTTTTACTATTTAGTAAATAAGTAGTAAATTGGCATATTAACAAGATTACTTCTTTTATATTTTTTTAAAATAGTAGTTTTAAATTGTTTCAAGTAGTTTTACCCTTAGTATTCTGTTTCAACATCAGGTAATAACCATAGTTTTCTGTCTATTTTTCTGTACATGTGATACCTGTGTCTGAATTGCAAAGAGATTTTGCTACGTATGTACCATTTCAGATGATTTATTTATTATTAATTTATTTACAAACCAGCTACATGAAATATTAATTGTTGTTCAACTGCCAATAGGTACCTTAGAAGCAAATTGGGTTGGGAGCTAACCAGAGCAAGAGAATCCAAGTTGCATAACAATGAAGCCCACTTTTTGACAAAGAGTCAACTACTCTTTTACTCGAACCATCTTTTTACTCTCCATGTGATTTGTGTGATTAGAAGAAGTATGTAAAAAATTCAAAACAATTTATTCGACATTAGCCTGAAAGACTGTAATGAAGCCCAGCATCGCAAAAGTTGTTATTTCAAATCTAGCAGAAAACATTTCAACATATTTACAAAAATTAGCAAACTGAAAATATGTTAGTTGAAAATTATTCTGCTCTGTGATGGACGCACTGTAGAATATGAGCTCCGAGAAAAGAAATAGTAATTTGGCTTGACAAAAAGTAGATGCTCTCCTCCTACAGAAAAAATCAAACCTTATTTATATTCACATGTAGGACTACTATGAAAAATTAAAACATAATTGTTACAAACTTTCAGTACAACAAATAAATTATATAGTATTGTACGAGCCATTATAAGTCAGCGGATCAACATCTGGGCTTTACGAAATATGGCTTCTTGTGCGAATGGTAATGTTTTTAAGAAAAATATAATTTCAAGAGGAACGAAATACGTTAAACTGAACGCATTTCTCAACAAAAAATTCTTCTTCTATTTTACATTCATTTGTAACCAAATCTGACTGATATTCTTCTTCAAACGATAAACCTTTAAGCTCTACAAGTGGCAAATATTGAGTGGGTACTCCAAGCAATGCTCTCACTCAAAAGAGAGTAAATTGGCTCCTCCAACTAGGAAGTAATCTGAAAGCATGAATACACACACACTTGTCCCAGACAACTTTCATTTAGGTGCCAGACGAACTCATTACTTCGCATGTCAAGGTACGTAAGCACGCGCGAGACCTCTATAGGAACGGAGCCAAGTCGTCTGGTGTAAACAAGCCATCAGCTGCGTAGATAGAGATCACATTGGCTGAATTGATTCGATTTTATAAAAAAATGAGATTTTAAGACTGTCATTCCGTTATGCGACACATCTGATATCCTTTTCTTAATACCACGACATTGTTTCATAATGCCACTGAAACTAAGATGTCGTGAGGTAAAGTAATTTCTTATTTCAAACATTTGCCAACAAGTACGTATCTATCCAAATCTTTTGATAATATATTAACGTTATAAACTGTTATAACTATGTCATGTATTCATATCAATCTACCCATTTTATTCGACAGGTAACTATTATAACGAAATATTAATACTAACGATTATTATAACGATTATATTATATAACGACAATTTCTTATTTCAGAAATGTCTGCGTAAAGTAAATGAATCATATTGAAGCTAACAGCTGAAATTAATTACATGGAAAATATTTTCAAAAATAGAGCTTAATGAACGATCCAAAATTAATTTATTAATTCGGACACACACTTATGTTTGTGACAATACGGACACACTCGTGACGTTTGTGTTCATGACAAAATTTCATTGATATTAATTGTATTAACGTGTGTGAAAAGGGAAAGAAAATGAGTTGTATTAACGTGTGTGAAAAGGGAAAGAAAATGAGACTTCCCCATGAATTTTCCTCATATTTTGAACGGAAGTTACTGATGACAGAGACTCACCAGCCCCTCGCAAAAGTCGAATTCGAAATTGAAAATTTAGGTTACTCATAGGTGGTTAACCTCACGCATTCTCAACTACCTGTTCCTCTCTTTCGCACCCTTACACTCTTGTCCATTCTCTCTTCCTTTCCTATTCTCTCTCTCTCTCTCTCTCTCTCTCTCTCTCTCTCTCTTTCTCGCCCCTTTCTCTCTCTCGTTCTCTCTTTCACCATTCTCTCTACCCTTCTCTCACTCTCTTTCCTTCTTACTCCTGTCTTTTCCTACTCTCCCTTACCCTATTTTCCTTTCTCTCAAACCTTCCTTTTGTGTTTCCCTTTCCCTCATTTTCTGTCCCACATTCAAATCTAGCGTTCTATCCCTCCCATTTTCTTTCCCAATCTCTCCCATTCTCCCTTTCCCAATATCTCCCATTCTCTCTCACACGTTCTATCTCTTCTATCTTTCTCATATTCTCCCCTTTTCTCTTTCTCCCTTCTTCTCTCTACCTTTCTCACTCCCATTTTCTTTCACCCTATCTCTGGCTCTATCGCTCTTTTCCTATAAGCCTCTCCTCTCACCCTTTTCTTTTACCCCTTTCTCTCTTCTTTTCTCCTTCTCGCCTTTCTATCTTACTTTTCTCTCTAGTTCCTTCTGTCTCACTGTTCTTGTCTCCCTTTTCTTCTCTCTATTTATACTTTCCCGTATGCGTAGTGTATATGGAGTAATATAAGTAGTATAGGGAAAGTTATGTATGCTGCGGATAATCGATTTCGATATTTCAACAGAAATACACGTTTTGGGATCCCCAGATAATGAAAAGGGTTGTTTTTTAAATCGTCCGTCTGTCTGTCTATCAGTCTCTCCGTTTGTAAACACTATTAGAACCTAAATCATTCGTAGGATTTTTTCCAAATTGAAGAAACCCCTGTCCATCTGGCTCGGATCGAAGTTTCGAGATTTTGAAAACCATTCTTTAAAATTTAGGGGAACTTTACATGAAGACCTCCGGACATTTTCAAATTTTTCCCAAAAAAGGCTCCAATTTTTTCTTTAAATTTCTTGTAAGAATGGAGTACCATACATTTATAAAAGTGGCATTGGTCCGATTTTCATGGTTAATTCTGAATTTTCGAAAATTTCAAATGTTTGAATTTTTCGGTGTCTTCCCACAACTACAAAAACGAAGAAAGATATTTTCCTTCAAATTACTTTTTTGTTATCATTAATTAGTTCTATTAAGGTCATGTAATTTTTTTGAAAATTTTATTGCGCAAGATTTGCAATTTTAAAGTTATTCAAAAACAAGATTTTCTCAACAACAGCTCCAATTGTTTTTAAACTTTTGGTAGGTATTGTGCTAATTACACTCTATGACAAACGCCATATTGCTCTATTCTTTTGTTGTTGTTTTTCAAAAATTACAAAAAATGTAATTTTTTGACTTGTCTCTCACGTAGTTAATATTTATACTAGCGGCAATTTCTTCACATTATTATATTTATGAGCACGTGTGCTTTAACCGTTTGCTGTCAAAACTAGCTCAACATTTCGTAATTTCAGAAACACCCGAACGCCATTTTCTCAAAAACCACTCAAAATTTTTTCTTCTAACTTTTTGAAATGATAGTGCTAATTGCACTCTTTAATATGAGATAAAGTTCATTGTGGGGTGTTTTTTCTTCAAACATTACATAAATGTAAATATTTTTTAAACAAATTTCACGTTGTTAACATTCACATTTCCAGCAATTTGTAAACAATACTTTATTTGCGAGTTAAAGTGCTTAAAATAGTTTCTAATGTAATTTTTCGAAAATTTTCTGTGAAAAAGGACTTCAGATTTCGAATTAACAGTAGCGCTTAAGCACCATTTTCTTAAAATTGCCATATAGGACGTGATTTTTCTGTTCTTTAATATTCTGAAAACAATATTTTGATTCTAGTATTAGGAAATTGAAAAAATACGAAAATGTAAAAAAAAGTACTTTGGATGGCGATAGATGGCGATGGCGGCGGCGATGGTGTAACGGTTAGCGTACAGGACTGTTGTACCCAAGTTGGCGGGTTTAAACCCGATCGAAGCCGTGGATTTTTTTAAGGGCGAAACAAATCCTTCGTACGCCTTCCTTCGGAGGGGAAGTAAAGCCGGCTGTCCCATGTTCGTAGATTTACTTGCATGTAAAAGATCCTCAAGAGTAAATGACGCCTCTGAGCTAAATTCAAAATCACCTGTTTCTCGCCCAAGAAGTACCTCCTTTCTCTCCTAGTTGGTGAAAGGAGCGTAGCGAAATTTGCGTGGTCAGACGGAAGAGCGGGCCTGATGGCCTGAGTCTCGCCACGTAAAATAAGGCAAATTCAATTCAATTCAATAGATGGCAGCTGAGAAGAGGATGTGGCAAGTTCGAATAGGAACCGAATAGAACATCAAAGGAAATAGAAAACTAGTACGGGAAAGTCTGTGCCATTCTTGACACCTTTCTGTAGTTGTGTCTCCATCTTTCTTTCTCTTTTCTTTTTACTCAGCCATTTTCTCTCTGTTCGTTTTTCTCTCCCTTTTGTGTTTCTTCCTTTTTCTTCTCCCTCCTCGACGTCGCAAGTTCGAGGTTGCTGGTTGCATGCTCGCAATGTAGCGAGGGTGAGTCTAAAGCATGAGGTTGAACGAATTGGGACTGCAGATAGGGGCGGCCATATGGAGGAACAACGAGTCGTGAGCGATCCGTGCCCGAATGTGGCATCCTAACCAGAACTTAAAAGTAATTTCTCGCGCACTTATTTTCTTTGTGATTTTTTTGTGAACTTTTGGTAATTTTAATTGGAAAAAAATACCTCCAGAGGTATTTATATGTATTCCTAAGTATGTATATCATAAATACTCCTGTTAAACCTGTTTGGCGTCCGCCCTTTGCATGAGGTTCCTGGTAGTCATGAGGACTCGTTTGGGCGCAGGTGGAGGGGAAGGGGATGGTGGGTAAGACCGGGCTTAAGTTTTGCGAGGCCCCCAAGCACAAAATTGTGTTGCCCCCGCAAAAATAGGTCCATCTTCAGTAAATAAAAATGTTAATGCAAGTCCTTTTTGTAAAATACAAACGCAAACTAATAATGTTTATATAAAATTGTACATACATTGAATAGTGTTTTCGCTAGGAAGCGCAGGTGAGCCGATGGCGGGGCAGGGGGAGGAGGAGGACGCGCCGTGCGAGGTGTGCGGGGCGCTGGCCGCGCGCCGCTGCGCCTCCTGTCGCCTCGTCGCCTACTGCGGCCGCCAGCACCAGAAGGAGCACTGGCCGGCGCACAAGGAGCTGTGCCGCCCCTTCCAGGTAACGAGCCAGCAGTCATGCAGCTCTGAACACGCTGCCACTATTGCAGAAGCGCGTTATAAATACACGGGATTCACACCTGCCCCAGGTAAACAGTTGTGGGAAGCGCAGGCGACAAGATTCGGTACCCGTAACTACCACAAACTTGGATTTTTATTTAAACTGCAGAATACTTTATTTATAGCACGGATTCCCAACCCCTTTACTTTTATCGACCCGCTTTTTTTAAAGTTTTGTTCTCCTTACATTAGTACATTCTGCATGCACAATCCTAACACAAAGAATTGCGCACAAATGCCTGAAAGATTTGTACCCCAATAGTTTGGTAGATGTCTATATACTCAATAATAGAAGACGCTTCCGTTTCTAAGTAGCTGAGTTTCTTATCTTCATTGTTGTGCAATGCTTACAAAGTGTTCAGCGTTTTTAACTGATCAGAACATTTCTTCAGTTAGTATTTTTAAAGAAGTATTTTCTTCTGCGATGGAGTGTCGTTGTGAATAGATAGTTATACTATGTAATGAAAAGTATCCGGACACGTAGCTGAAAATGACTTACCAGTTCGTGGCGCCCTCCATCGGTAATGCTCGAATTCAATAGGGTGTCGGCCCACCCTTACCCTTGATGACAGCTTCCACTCTCGCAGGCGTACTTTCAATCAGGTGCTGGAAGGTTTCTTGGGGAATGGCAGCCCATTCGTCATAGAGTGATGCACTGAGGAGAGATATCGGTGCAGTTCGATGAGGCCTGTCACGAAGTCGGTGATCCAAAACATCCCAAAGATGTTCGATAGGATTCAAGTCAGTACTCTGTGCAGGCCAGTACAGGGATGTTATTGTCGTGAAATCACTCCGCCACAGGCTGTGCAGTATGAACAAGTGCTCGATCGTATTGAAAGATGCAGTCGCCATCCCCGTATTTGCTCTTCAACAAAGGGAAGCAAAAAGGTGTTTAAAACATCAACGTACGCCTGTACCGTAATGGTGCCACACAAAACAAGTACTGCAAGCCTCCTCCATGAAAATCATGACCACATCATAACATTTTTGGACGTGTCTGGATACTTTTGATTACACAGTGTATTTGCTGAGTTCTCTAAACATCCTAAGCAGTTGTTTAGTCATATTCTCGGATGTCTCGGCTCAGAAAGTCAAAATGGGTCCCTTCATGCAATATGTGATGAATTAAGAGTTTTAAATACAAGAATATGGCTAGTGCAATGGAGCAAATAAACATGGAATGAGATTTGTTTATTCTTTGCTTCCGCGGATGTCCTTATTATAGCCCCTTTCTCAGGGGGACCGGTCTGATGTACCGGTTAGATCATCCTAACCACGCCCCTGATTCTAATGATGTATTTCGAATACAAAAGAAGATTATCAAATTTTAAAATTGTTATTTGTAGTGTTTCTTTATATCAGAATGGTATCAAATTCTTTAATATTTTTTGCAATAATAGGGACCTTGAATATATCCCTCAATCGCCGGTTCTTATCGAGTATAGGCCGCTAATTGACCCGTTTATCATGACTGCCTTCTTCAAAATTTCATGGAGCCTCTGGAGGGTCGATACCGACCCCGTTGGGACCCCTTATTTCGAATGCAATATTTATTCCCTGCCACTAGGCGTAGCCATCGGCATTCAAAATTACAAAATTACAATTCAAAATTACAAGATGTTGGCTAATGAAAACTCAGTATGATTTATAACTTCCAACCAATAGTTCCATTACACGAATTAGGACAACAGATCCTAATTAATCTGAAATCACAAAAACATTCACGCAGAAATGGTTATTCCTAGTATCGTGTATTGCTCAATCGAACAACTGAAAAAGAACAAGTCCTAATTAAGATGTAACAGGCGAAGGACGGAATCAAATGCTCTAATGTTCCTGCAAGAGTACACGACGCTGGGCGCCACATGTGACAGAGAGAGAGAGAGAGACAGACAGACAGACAGAGAAAAAGAGAAAGAGAACAGAGAATGACCGAAAGAGAGAAAAAGAGAAAGAGCGAGAGAGAGGAGGGAAGAGAGGGTAGTAGAGAGAGACGGCGTGAGGCTTGGCTTGTGCAGGTGCAGGAGTCGGCGTCGCTGGGGCGGCACCTGGTGGCGACGAGGCGCCTGGAGGCGGGGGCGCTGCTGCTGGCGGAGGCGCCGCTGGTGACGGGGCCGCGGCTGCGCGAGCCGGCTGCGCTCTGCCCCGGCTGCCTGCGCGCGCCCGACCCCTCGGGGCTGGCCCGCTGCCCGCGCTGCCTGCTCGCGCTCTGCAGCGCCGCCTGCCCCGCGCTCAAGGCGCACCAGCCCGAGTGCGCGGTGAGTCACCGCACCGTCGCGCCCTCGCCCTCGCCCTACGCCCCGCCACGCTACTGTTCGTCTCGCCTCCACCCGCCTTGTTACGCTCCGCCACCCCTCATCTCGCTCCCTCAGCCTCGCCTCCCTCATCTCGTTCAACTCCAGCCGGGACAACCTTGAGACCCCCGATTGTCTCCCGACATTCCGAGTGGTGTATTACATGTAAATGAAAGTATAGGCCAGGGCTTGCCAACTCAATGCTCAGTGACATCACAAAAATATGCTCTCCTGCTCGGAATCGAGCCGCGGAGAAAAGGTAGTGCCGCGCCAACTGTGTTCCAGTGATGGTACGGAAGTGGGGGGGGGGTAAGGTTTGCTCGATAATTACGTTTTTAAATGGTAATCACTATTTATTTTTTTATGATTCAATAAAATATGAAAAATTAAAAAATGGAACGTGGATTATTTTATAACACACAGCAATATCCGATTTTATTGATCGTACTGTAATGCCACTTCCATTATTTTAACACATAACGTATTTGGAGAAGATAGTTTTAACATTCTAATACAATATTATATAATATAAAAGTTTTGTTCGTCCCAAATAAATCTCACAGACACACAAAATAAAAAATAGTAAATAAGTAAAATATAAAGAACCCAAAAATCCGAATTTGAAGCCAGAATTGCTATACCACCTTCTATATACTTTTTATTGTAATTACGGAAAAAATCAAATTTACAATTTCACGGTTGTTTTTTGCGTTATAAAAAAACTGGAGGTTGATGGCGCAATTCTGGCTTCATAGTTGGATTAAACGCGTCAACATAAATCGAGAATTGTGTGTCACGTTTTTAGGTCTTACAATAACCCCCGAAAACAAAAAAAAGACAATGCCACGTGGGTTTTTTTGCGATTAAAAACCTGGAGTTGATGGCGCAATTCTGTCTTCAGATTCGGATGATTCAGTGCGTTGACATACGTAGAGAAGCATGTATTAAGTATTCAGACGTTTTTATTTTTATTTTATGTGCCTGTGTAGTTAAGGTTAACAAATAGATACCCGCAAGGGATCACGTGGGAGAATTTAGACTCCAGGATTGATTATTTATTCAGTACACCTTTGTTTGAGATTGTTGAAAATCTTCGTGATTTTCAATTCTTTTTCCTTATCTTCTATCTGCAAAATTCCTTTTTTCATTTCATGATTGCGGGATATCTGTAAATTCTCAGAAATTATTTTCATCTCATCGGCAAATGCCCACTGGTTGTCGTCGTCTGTCCCTCCTCCCTTTACTCGCAACGCTTCTCCTAGAAGGGGAATTGCTCTCCGACGCCATTTCTCCGCTAGTTGACAAACGTAGGTGTAGAAGATGAGATAAGGAGGAGGACGGAAAGATCGCGCGCGGTTTGTGGTGTAGGGAACTGCTTTGGCATACGCCTAGGAGTATTTGGAGAAACCACGGATAATTCCATCTAAGCATGTAGCCAGTTTGGGAAATGCCCCAAAACCTCCCGGTCCGAATCGCTGCAGAAACTGAAGCAATGCTGCCCCTGAGCTAAATTCAAGCGGTTCATCGTGTGTAAATCCATTATAAATGCAAGGACCTATCATGAACCGCCTTCACTACCACTATTTGCTACCAGACCCAACAGCATACCAGTCGAGGACTGAGACTGAGGGAGTTTCCATTGGAGGTGATACTTTGCGGTGGAAACTCACAAACTGACATAATCGTGCCTGATTTCACGTTCCAGTGAAGTACGAATACCGCCACCTTCTGACTGTAACATACACTAAAATCACGCACTGATGACCAAATTAATTGACACGTTGCGAAATAAGGAATTTCTCACTCTCGAATAGCATTTGTTTAAACACCATTTATTACAGCGTAACAAAATTAGTTTTAAACTTCATCTGTCCATTATGTTCAACTCTTTGATTTTTAAGAAAAATTATGATAAAAGTTATAGAGCAAGTCATCAAAGTTTTACATTCACGAAACATGAGAAACTTGTTGCAATTTCCTCCAATAAAAAACTGTCGTCTTTCTGAACTCAATGTTATGGAGAAAAGGGTATTCAAGGTTCTGGAATTATTCTTCAGTGAAAGAGTATCCATTGTCAGTAGATTACTGCTCTGAATCAAATAACACATATTTGCCGTCCTATAACTCAACAACTGTATAGGTTGAAAGCTGTTTTATTTTTGCACCAAAGAAATGAAGAGAAATTATTTTCTGTATTTTCCACGGCCTTTCGTTGTGGATCAATAAGTGTCTTTTGCTAGTTCAACGTGAATTCCTTTTTGATTATTTTTCGTTTCCATGGGTGTCTATTCTCACCCGTAGGGGATTAAGGAAAACTATTTTAAAATATCCATCTGCCCTTTCAACCTTGAATTGAGACCAATAACATTCAAACGTTGATCCTCGGGTGATAGTATGATGGCAGTTGCGAGGAGGGTAAAAAAAGCCATTAGACACGTCCGATAAGGCAAGAAAAATCTATCTCTAAAATCAGAAAAAGAGGGCCGTTTGAGGAGGAATTTTACATTTATTCTCATGGTAAAGTTCTGATTGTTTCACTATTGTTTTTTTTTTTTGTTATTTAAGGTCGCATCAACTACTAGGTCATTAGCGACCACTATTGCTTGTAACGGTATGGTAACTGTGGGTTGACACAATAATGATGATGATAGGGGGTGAAAGGACGAAACACGATACAACCATGCCCGAGGCGGGACTCGAACCCGCGATCCTTCGGTCCGAGTTCGCTATGGCCCTACTGCCCTAGCGATCTCGGCCACCGGATCGGCATTTCGCTACTTTGTTTCCGGATGCGACAACTCTTGTAGTCATTAGCCACGTAAGTGTAGTGCGAGTTAAATCGCGAGAGGCGGTGGTGTTCCTCTCCCGCTAGAACGCGAGAAGCAGGGCCGACTTACATATCGGTTTGCTGTGTTTCTCTCTCCAGGTATCTCCGTTACTGGGACACGGCGCCAGCCGGGGCTAGTACTATGCTCCGACTGGTCTGTCGCTATGTGTGGTAGTGTACTGCACGTAAGTTTATTCCTAGGAATGTGTATGAAAACGTGTGAAAGGTGAAAGGTGGGAAGGAAATATCGCACGTGGTCTGTGGCCCGTTTTGTAGGGTACTGCTCCAGTATCTGCAAGGTATTGATCGGTGAAAAAACATAAAGCTACTGATCAGAGCAGCCGACTGCTAGAATTAACCTTCAAACAGTGATTCAGTTTCGACCTAACTATACAGTAAATGTCGAAAATCCGCCCCCTCAATCAAATCATTCGTGTCTTATTGAACGTGACGAGGCTCAGGCGTTCAGGCCTGCTCTTTCACCTGACCACACACATTTTGCTTAGCCCCTTTCCCTCTTCAGCCAGATAGTATCACAGGCTTTCGCTTGGAGGACCTTTTTAGGCTTGAGGATCTTTAAATGCAGTAAATCTACGTCATGGGACAGTTGTCTTTACCTCGCGTCGGATTTCCCCGCCCCCTAAATATGCAAGGCTTCGATCGCGTACCGCGAACCGGGGTGTCCCAGCCCGATACGTTAACCGATACTCGAGTGAGCCGCCGAATCGGCGGGTGTGATGCAGGTGCTGCGGGTGGAGCCGTCGCCGCTGGCGCCGCCGTACGCGCTGCTGACGCCGCTCCGCTGCCTCCTGCTGCAGCGCCGCCACCCGCAGCGCTGGGCGCAGCTGCTGCAGCTGGAGGCGCACCAGGACAAGCGCGGCCCGGGCACCGACGCATACAGGTGAGACACACACACACACAGTTATTCTTGCTCTCCTCCTCTTCCTCTCCTTTACCTCTTCACCCCTTTCCCCCTCTCTCTTCTCATCGTCCTTCTCTTCTCCTCCATCCCCTTCTCAACCTCTCCATCTCTTGCCCCTCCTCCCGGATCTCTCTCTTCCCTGCACTTTCTCTTTCACCTCTCCACCTCTTTTTCATCCTCTCATCTCTCTCTACTCCTTCCTCACTTCTCCCCCTTCTGTGCCTCCTCCTCATTTACCTCTCTATCTCTTCCTCCTCACCCAAAACTCACCCTTCTCCTCCATCTCTTCTTTTCCTTCTTATCCATTTCTTCTTGTCGTCCTCCTCCTCGAATTTGAAACTCTCGTGTTATAGCCTCAGAACTGCTGTAATAATTGTAAGTCGTCCTAACATATATTTTTTGGGGAAAAAAAGAAAATATGAATCACAACTGTTAGTATGTGCTTTGAGAATGCTGAAATAAAATGATTTGCGTTTAATTCTTTATAGTTGATTTCCTCACTATTGTTGAGAAATTCATGAAAATATGAATGAGTGTACAATTATAGTTTTAGAGTTGGAAAGGACTTGATGTATTTTTTTCGAATTCTCTTGAAAACATAAATTTTTATCTTGTTTTTAAGGAGTCTTGTATACAGTTTCATTAAATTGTAAAAACATTTAGTACATTTGTATTAAAAACAATAAGCAAACATTCTTCATTTTAAAATAGAAAATATTGATTTGAAAAAAGTAGCCTAAGTTATTATCAACAAAATATCTCCTTTAATGACACCCAATGAAAATCAATCTGGGAGTTCCGGCTATTTGCCCGACAAAACAGACAAAATTGTAAAAACCGTTGAATTGTTTTTTGTATCATCTAGATATAGAGGGTGAGCTTTGGCTACGAATGGAGAGTCACTTATGTTTAAACGGCACAGCCATCGCAATTTTATTTCCGCCACACTCCAAAGCACTTGAAAAGGCAGGCATGCGCTTAAAGGATGATTGGGCAGGGAGCTGCGCTCGTCGGTGGTGGAGCCGCTGCGCAGCCGCTTCCTCAGCAAGCTGCCCCCGGACGCCCTGCCCGACTGCTCCGAGGCCACGCTGCACCGCGTCTGCGGCATCCTCGACGTCAACGCCATGGAGGTGCGAGCGCTTCCACGGGCCCCGCGGGGAGGCAGAACAAGGGCTGCGGGGCTAGTGGAAAATAAATTATGTATGGGGAAGTAGCCCACGCACGGTTCAACCGTTAGCGAATTACATGCAATCTTATGCAAATCAAACTCAACCTTTCTGATTACTTAGGACTATGTTACAGGTAGTTTAACTATTATATTACATGCCATAATTGCGAGACAGTTACGGCGGGAAACGGAGAAAGGTTGCCGGTGGACGGTGATGGTGAAAGGTGGAAGGAGGAATGGAGGACGGTGGGTAACAGTGGGTCGGGGAGGCGGGACGGGGAGGGAAGGACAGAGAGAGGGGGCTGGGGAGACGAGTAGGAAAGAGGAGGCGGGAAGCATGAGGCGGGGAGGGAGGTCGGAGAGAAGGGGCGGAGAGAGGAGGAGTTTGAGGGAGAAAACAGTGGGGAAGAGCGACGGAGGGATGTGGAGCAAGTGAGTAAGTGTGAGGGCGTGGCGTGGCGTTGCGCAGGTGGCGGCGTGGGCGGGCAGACTGCGTGGCGCTGTACACCAGCCTGCGTGCTCATGGACAATCTGCGTGCCAACACGCGGCACGGTGCTTCGACGTGGACCGGGGCCGCACACCTTCCGCACTGTCGCTGCGCGCGCGGCGCCCCCATGCAGTACTCGCAGCCCCCGCACGTCAGCCGCCCTCCCCGCACTTCGCTCTCTATTTACGGGGCGTTGGGCGTTTTAGTTACTGTGGACCTCGCACACAGGAAGCCTCAAAATAAATGTTGCAAACGTCTAAGGGCACTTAGCGGGGTTCAAGATGATTGAGAACTTTTTCTATTTTAGAATTTAGATCTTTGTACTGATACTCATGTGATTGTTAAACAATTACTCATTTTTGGAACTAATATTTGGCAACTACACCAAATTTTAATGCGCCATAATGAATCCTGCTACTTGCACTAATACATGAACAGTTTAATTCTAATCAGGAAAATATTTTACATCAATTCCGTGGTGGTAGCAGATATCGTGTGGTAAATACATTGTGGTATTTCCTTTACCATATTATTTCACATAACTTCTTTGTATACATTTTGCCGTCACTTGAGAATTAGCAACAAGTAATCTTCGATCCCCTAAGTTGTAACATTTATTCTGAGATACCTATATAATGTAAGAATGATGACTTAAAAAGTTGTTGACTTGCATGTTTTTGGCTTAGTCATGAATAATTGCTTTAAGTGAAGAGATCTGTACTAGCACCTCTCAGTATCTTTATTCTGTGAAAACTAAAACATATTGTGGCGTAATTTCAGATAATCCATTGCCACAACAGTGATAATTGGGTTGTGTGCAATGTGATTACGTCCTTGTTTTTCCGGTTGTAGTGCTGGCTCTACAGCCCTGAAGAAGACCACGATATGTCGAAATGTTGGCACATCAGCGTTCGACGTGGCGTCACCCGTGCAGTCCAGATTATGACTCTGACCACGGAAGCCTACGACATCATTTAAGATACGAACGTGTTCATGTGCTAACAATACTATTCTATTCCAGGAAGCGGAATTGTTTAGGAGCAACTTATCAATAAACGTCTTTATCGACGTTTTCCCATAAGGGCAAGGCGAATGATGGAAGCAAAATCCCGCTTGCGTTTCATTAATTCCCCAGGACGCGCCTAGATAATATTGCAATAAACCTTACTGAGAACGCAACCACTACGGCTACTGTATTAAGGCAAGGGTCTAGACCAGGCATTCCAAGATCATCAAGGCAAGCAGCTAAGTAGAGTTCGCGGGCATTGTGTTTAGAATAGCTGGTGCAGGATTTAAAAGTGATGGTTGAACAAACATCTTCTGTGTGTTGTTATGTCACTGGACACCTACTTCATGAATCTTGCCAAAAAGGCAGACAATTATTTCTCAAATTTAGATAGATTAATTCCCATTTCTTCTTCTAAGAAAATAAATTATCCAATAAAATAAAATAATACATTAGTCAGATTTCAAATTGTCATTCGAGAGTAAAATTAAACGTCAGTCACCAGTGAGCTGCCTGAAAGAACACTGCGAGTATCCAACAGCCACTGGGGATGTCTGCTGCAGTAGCAAACGAAATATTTGGGCACAGAATGTCCGATTGACCGATGCCATCCAGCTCGGTCCCGCTACCTTTTGTGCAGCAGAGAGAAAGTTATGTAATGTTATGCAAAAAACGGCGAATTTTCAGCAGAAAAGCACTTTTTAAAGGGCCCTAGTTACGAAAAAGTGGATAAATCCTGTCGGTTAATAAAAAAAATCCTCTATGATATTGCCCAATCAATCTGCCTGATGTCGCGGCTACTTGAATTTGAAACCGATATTTTTATTTTTGGGGACTCCTTACCCAAAACCCCGGGGATATTTTCTAAATTTAAAAAAAAATGGCTAATAATTTTTAATTACATTTTGTTATATATTTTGAAGGACGTTTAAGAGAATGATGCAGGTCTCATTTCCATTAAAAACTCTTGTTTTTCGAAAATTGCTCGAAAAAAAGTTCAAAATTTGTTAGGAGTATTCCTGCAACTAAAATATTAAAGATAGAGATTGTCTCTTAAAATCTGAGTTCTTTTCGCGTGAAAATACGGGCGAGAAAGTACGTTATGTTTCAGTACCACTAGTTTTAATATTATATCGAGCCGTGAAAGCCTACATTGCTTGAAGGTTTTGTTTGAGCGGCGGGGTGGAGTTGCTTCGCTGAACTCCTGCTGAAGGCGCGTGCGCGTGTGCGCAGGGGCGAGCACGTGAGCACCATGTACACGCACGCGCTGTGGGCGACGCACGCACGCCGCGCGCACCTCCGGGAAACCAAGCACTTCACGTGCACGTGCCGGCGCTGCGCCGACCCCTCCGAGCTGGGCACGTGCCTCGCCGGCCTGCGCTGCCTCGGCGCCCTCGGGTGAGCACGCGCCATCACACGCGTATACACTCACTTACTGGCACATGCACCAACACACGCACAACCACGCTCACAATCGCTCTCGCACTGAGTGAATTGTATTGACCGAGTTTGGTTGAGAAGAGCCAGTCAGATTGCGAGGAGTGAGATTGGTTGTTGTTGTTAAGGGTGATGAGTTAAGCGAGATAGGTTGATATTGAAGGATATTGTTTGAATTGTGCGTTTTGGATTGAGTGCGTTGAGCTAGTTGAGTCGAGTGTTTTGAGCGAGTTATGTTGAGTGCGTTGAGCACGTCTGGCAGAGTGTGTTGAGAGAGTTGTGTTTTTTGCGTTGAGCGAGTTGTGTTAAGCGTGTTGGGATGAGTGCGTGTGTCGTGTTGTGTTGTGTGCGCTGAGTGCGTTGAGCTAAGGGGGTGCGGTGGCGCAGGGACGGGTCGTGCGGGGGCACGCAGCTGCCGGCGGAGCCTCTACGCGACGACACCGAGTGGCGCTGCGACCGCTGCCCTGCCGCGGTGCCGGCCGCCGACGTGGAGGAGCTAGTGGCGCACTTGGGCGACGAGGTGGACGCCGTGCAGGCGGTGAGACTGCCTACCTCTTTCCCTCCTCCTCACTATCCTCCTGCTCCACCTCCTCCTCCTCCTCCTCCTTCTTCTTCTTCTTCTTCTTCTTCTTCTTCTTCTTCTTCTTCTTCTTCTTCTTATTATTATTATTATTATTATTATTATTATTATTATTATTTGCATATCTGTCATTTCTGATCAATCCACACGATTTAACGTGTGTAACTATGGGAATCAGCTTTTCTGCTGTATCCCTTGGTAAGACAAGGGAGTTGCGCCTTGAATTGTGAATTATGAGGTGATGAGATGATGATGAGGGGTGAAGGGACAATCAGAAATATGACCATGCCTACACAGGACTCAACCGTCTGTGCCACGGGACCGGCTTATTATTATTATTATTATTATTATTATTATTATTATTATTATTATTATTATATCGAGACAAAAAAGTAGTAGCTTTTCTTTAAAATTGTCTCAGTTTCTGAAGTTGTGTGACAAAGACAGGTTGATCTTGCTAGTTACGGAGAAGGGAATACATGTTCGCCAAATGTCGCTCTTACCCCTAGGCATAGGAATTAAACAATGCCAAATGTATGTGTGTGTGGGTGGGCGCAGGACCGGCCGACGGCGCCGCAGCTGCAGGCGCTGCTGGACAAGCTGCTGGCGCTGCTGCACCCGCACCACTTCCACGTGTTCGCGGTGCTGCACTCGCTGCTGCAGCTGCTGGGCGACGGCCTCCCCGAGGACCGCCTGCGCTGGAAGGCGGGTGAGTGGAGCGCCACGCCCCTCTCCCTGCATTGACACTGTTAATTAAGCATTGGGGAACTCGTGAACCCTTCTTACTGCTTTCACCGGCATAGGTGACTCACGGAATGAAGTCATGTCATTGCACGGCCTCTGAGTGATTTCAGGGTTCGAATACCGACGATGGTACAATTTGCTGCACAAGCTAGGTATCCAGGTGGAAATCAGTCGCTCTCTGGAGGAGAATTCTAGCGGCCGGCTGCTTTAATCGGTGGCTTTCCGTGGTTTCTTGATCAACACCAGGCTTCGTTGCCTACACCTTGTTTCTCCGATCTATTCCAAGCGAATGCCGGAGAAGTACCCTAATAATCGGACCGCGCGCGATTTTTCCTTCCTCTTCCTTGTCCTATCTTCACCCTTTACTTACACACACTTACATGCACATCACGACCACACATGCCAGGAGATCAATTAAAAGCTGAGAGCTGGGAAGGTGGTGAGAGATACCTGGCTGAGGAAAACCTCGCAAGCCGGCATGTAGGTCTGCATTGGATCTCTCCATTCGGAAGAGGAAGATCACTCCTCTCGCTATGAAAAATGCATTACACCTACGGAACTAATAACCAAAGCGGTTGACGGGCGCGGAAAAATTAATCATTCAATCAATCTTACTGCTTTACGTTTAAATCACAGCATATAGAAGATGTATCATCATTCCAGGATTTTTTCTCCTAAAAATTAAAACTTGCATTGTTTAACAACACAATGAAGATCGAAGTGGCTCAGATTGTTTTAAAGGGATAATTGTAATCATTAGACAGACCCATTCTATTAGTCTAAAATATGTAATGTCCCTGAAAAATTTTCGAAAACTGAATTTTAGTGAACGTTTTCTCAAACAGCTCTAATTCTCATTGAAAATATTATTGTTTGACAGCTCATATGCGTATGAAAAACCTTTTTTTCTGATCTCCAAAAAAAATGCGCCATAATAAAGAAAGGAATTAATAATTTCTTTACCGTTTTGGCCGCACAAACACAGACTCCTGTAGAAAGAGTTTTATTTTTTATTTATTTATTTTTCATTTAGTCTCACAATACGTCACTAATACATTGTGCGCATTTCTAAACCCGAAAGCACAGTTGTAAATTCAGAAGGTTCTTAGGAGTAGCGAAGCCTCAAATTTTTGCGTAGTCATTGAAAGATTAGACAAGAACCCAAACCTTCAGTCGAATAACTTTCTAAAGAGAATTAGAGATAAGACATTCCAAATATTTTTCGTAGGTCTGAAACTCAGAAAAAGCATTAAGAATCAAGATGCTCTGGTTACGCGTTGATTAGTGCGTTTTGCCAGACAAGGCCGAAAACCGCCGAACAGCCGAGATTTTCCCAAGGCGGCGATGAGTAGAAGTACTTGTCGCCGTACGAAAATAAAGGAACTGCTGTGGCCGGTGAAGTTAACCACAGCAACGGCAAGCTCTCAATTCGTCGCGCGATTGGCGATTCCTTTACAATCTTCTCGCTGTTTTTGACTATTTCTCGACTATTTTGTAACTATTATTGTTTAAATACGCTTATATACTGATTAATTACATTGTTCTTCTCTAAATTATTTGAAATACAATACTTGTATTATTTCCGGGACCACCGCCGCATCTATCGATGGCCGGACGCCTCACTACTAGACGTTAGCATAATGTATCCGGGAGACACGAACAATACAATATTTTCATAATACCCACCCCAATCTACCATCAATTCACAGATTATCGTTTTTCGGTGTTGGTATTCCAGAATAAGAGTATTTATTTTTTGGTATTATTTAAAAATATCTTCAGCTTTTTGATTCACTTCAACCCCATCCTTCTGCACGGCATACAAAAAGAGGAATCGTCAAGGAAGTGCTATGCTTAAACTAAGCGTTTGTCAAAAAAAAGAAGAAACTTGTTAATCTCATTAAAAAGAAGTCAATGGTGTGTAATTTCGCCTCAAATGACTCACCGTGTATCATTAAATTCATTTAACATATTATTTTATATTTTCACAAACAATAGTACTTAGTCCCCATATAGTGAATATGCAATTTGTAACCACTTCATGAACTTTTGTTTTTTGATGCCTCATCTGAGAGTGAGAGCCGCAGAGCGTGATTAGTAGAGCTGGAAAGTTTATGCTAGATACAGTCGTGAAATACGTCTACAAATATGCTGCAAAAATATTGAAACACGCTCAAAATCTTACAAAATAGAGCCTTTTATTATAAAACATATTTTGCAATGAAATTCGCATCTGTTTACCTGAATTCGTAAATTACAAATAAATTATTTCTGAATTTTGTACTTCCTCGCCCTTACCTTGTAAGAAGAGAAAGTATAATAATCGTACGCTGGAAAATGGCGATTTGTTTTTTCATTTAGAAGACACACAATCTCAAAATATCTGGTTACGATTTACTCTTCTCTGAAAGTGTCTTGTTCCAAACAATATCTTATTTCTTAAAAGAGTATTGTCCCATATATATATATATATATATATATATATATATATATATATATATATATATATATATACACATATACAGTTTTGCAGGGTAGAAATCACAAATTTATTTGAGGGCATTTTTTAAGACTTTTAGCTCTTAGATTATGAAAATAGCAGGCCCAGTAACTCCTGTTTGCTGCTCATTGCGCAGAGCGCTGCCGGGATCTGCTGGGCGTGTGCCGGGCGCTGGACCCTGCCGGCGCGCGCCTCTCGCTCTACTCCGCCGTGCTGCAGCTGGAGCTGGCCAGGGCCACCAGGGAGCTGGGTGCAAGGTACTGCGCTGCACATGTCTCAGAACACATGTCAGGAACGTATAACTCGATCCAATATAATACCTTTTTGCCAATGAATATGTGATGGGAAATGTATATAACGAAATTACACATGGGACGTTTGCCCTCTGATTGATAGGCAACCCATCGTGCGTTGGTATTTAGGGGATATACGAAATCACTTTGGCAGCCTCTGAATCACTGTGGCCGGCCAAACACCCACGACAGATTGTTTTTCTATGAGACAAGGCAAAATGTCACATCTGTAACTTTGCCGTCTTCCCGCTCGGACGGTGCTGCAACGACCTGGTGTTCTCCTACCACAACCGCCCCCGCGCTGTAGTTTCGTAGCCCCTTGTTAGTTTCGTCCCGTCTACATCCCGCACCGCCCTCTCGTCCTGTCCTGCTCGACCGCACCCTCCGTCACAAGTCAACGCCCAGTAACGACGAAGCCCGGGTGGATTGCCCGGGTGGAAATTGCGTTTAATTGAAGCGCGATCTAGAGAGGAGTTACAACAAAATTAACAGCATAAAAATCTTCTACGTGAAGAAACATTTAGATATGCCACCTTTCATGGAGATTGGTCGTAAATTGTTGGAGTTTATCTATCTCAAACAAACCAATATATGTATATGGATGTTGGTTTGTTTGGTCCCACACCAAAGTCTTTCGAAAAAATGTCTTGTTTATTAGAAATTAAAATTAAAATTCAACATTTTTATTAAAAACTGTAATAATATGTTGTTTTCTCAATATATGTATGTCTTATAAATTGACCTAAAATGTTTATAAAAAACCAACAGACAATATTCTCCTACGAATTTTGTTATATAAACTTAAGAGATGTTCGCGGGATATTTTAAGGTATTGTGATTGTGGGTATTTTAAACTAAGAAAAGGGAGGAATAGAGTTTTAAGGTACAGTGATTGTATGCATTTTATCATGACGATGTGACATTTTTTTAAGGTATTGTGCTTTTTAGTATTGAAAAGCGAGAAGAATGTTAATGCATTGTAATTTTGGGTATTTTAACACAAGTTGAGTGAGGATAAGACGTTGAGAAAAGTTAGCAAGCGACGTGTGTGCAGGGACGGGACGCGGGCGGGCGCCGTGGCAGAGGCCCTGGCCCTCCTGCGCTCTGCCCAGCGCTCCCTGCAGCCAGAGCCCCCGGGCTCCCCCGGCGCCCGCTACAGGCACGTGGTGGAGCAGGAACTGGCCAAGGTGGAAGCCGCTGTCCCCACGCAGTAGCCTCGCAAGGTACGCACACGACGCCCACTGGAGGAAGCAGCCACAGGTGAGGAATGTATCGGAGTATAATATTACAAATTTCTACTGCATGTAGAGTACTCGAAAATGATTATGTATTTTGTCGTTAATCTTGTGTTACATGGAGCAGTTACATGAAATCCCCTTGACAGCAACACAATATTAACTTTATTTTCCTTATTAACATCTCTTTCTTATCTGGCACTACATTTCCCCCCCTTTATTTTCATTTTCATTCTCATTAGTTTACCCCCAACCCGTGGAATTTTTTAATGTATTCAACCCTGAACGCCCATCTTGGTCTTCCTGGGTATAAATTATCACTTAAGGCGTATATTGGAATTCCTTTGACTTGTATACATTTTTACTTTCTCCCTACTACTTACGCAGAGAGCAAGAGGTGCTACATAATGGCACACACTCTCTAGTACTAGTTAGTTTTCCAGTTTCTTTCGCCTCACCTATATTATCGGACTTGCCCGCTCCCCTTTCCAGCTGCCACCTATTGACGGCTAAAGTACATTTTTGTGAAATTTTGTCAATTTTTCGGTTTCCTAAATATAGAACCAAAATATTATTTTAAGATAATAATAGAAGAGAAAAACCTCGCCCTATATGAAATTTTTCGTTGAAAAATTTGGAGCCGTTTTTAAGGAAATGTCATTTAAGCGATAATGTAAATGCAAAGCATTTGTGCGAAGCAAATTTCTTTTACTCAGAATATCTTTTATTTTTCAAGAAGCTTTATTGGGAGTCATTTGATGTACTTTCAAAAATGCAATAGTGTATGTAAATCGTTGGAAATGTACATATTAACGACGCAAGAGATATTTTAAAAATACATTTGCGTAATTTTCGACAAAACACAAGAATACTTCAAAATGATATTCCTTAAGTAGTGCATTTAGCACTATCCGTGCAAAAGTTTGGGAAAAATTGGTGCCGTTCTTCAGAAAATGGGGTTTGAGAGTTTCTAAAATTTCGGAAGTTTGAGCTCATTTTTACAGAAAACTTTTGAGTTTTCGAGAAATCTTATTAAACATAATTTAAAGCACGTACTTGTAATTGCAATAAAGTAAAACAATCGACTCTGATTTACATATTAACGGCGTGAGATAAATATAAAAAAATACATTTGTGTAATTTTTTAACAAAGACATGCAAGAGAAAAAGCAAAATGGGGTTTATATCATTTCATAAAGTACATTTACCACTATTCCTAAATAATGTTTAAAGAAAAAAATTGGAACCGTTTTTGAAAAATTCTTGTTTTTGTTATTTTTATATGTTGCGAAAATTACTAAAGTTTTCAAAAAAGGGCATGATCTTAATGAAAGAACAAATTATGGAAAATAAACTTTATATGAAGAAAAAATTTCTGTCATCAAATATTGTTGATGGAGGAAGACGCAAAAAATCAATATTTTACAATTTTCGAATATTCAAAGTTAACATTGGACCAATGCCATCTTTTTAAGTGTATTTCACGCTATTCTTATTATGAATTTAAAGAAATAATTATAAGCTATCTGTGGAAAAATTAGGTGGATTGATTCAGATGCTAAATTTAGAAAAATATTCTTCTAACACATGGTGTAGCCAGAATGTTTTATAGGACCTTAATACCGAAAAATTGATTGACGTCTGTCTATGAACGCTAGCGGCTAAACCATTGGGATGATTTTCTCCAAAATTGATACGAATTCCCATTCTATCTGGTATTTTAATTTTGGGGGAAACTTTTCATGAAGCCCTTGGGACATTTTCAAAATTTCGATAAAACTGCTCCAATGATTTATATTAAAGTTAATAATGAATTCTGTGAAGGACGTTTAGGAAAGTGGCGCAGGTCTCATGTTTGTTGAAATGTCTGATTTTTCGAAAACAAAATGTTTTCTACGTCTTACAACAACTACAATTATGAAGATATAATTTTGTTCTAAATGGAATGTGCTCTTCAAAAACAGATATTAAAATAAGGCCAAGCTGAATTTTTTCGAAAATATTAATATTTTTGGGTTAATTTACCGTCAAACATAGTCGCCGGTTCTGAATTTACTATACTTGGTGAACGTAAAATGAATGGTGGTGCCAGGCAGTTGTATGCTATGTGAGGTAGAATTTGTATTCTATTTTATATTTCTTTGTTGACTTCCTATATTCGAGCTTCTTTGATAAGTTTAAAATTAATCTTTTAGAAATTATTTAGAACATTTTAAATTGCGTCCTTTAATTGAGTTAAATGTAAAAACGAATAGATGATTTCTTTTTGCTTAATAAGATGAAAGAATGAAGATTAATACATGTAAAAACCGAGTAATTTTGATGAATATAAAAATATATTTAATTATTATATTTCTCTATCCATTTTCATTTCCTTACTAGCGGTATCAACAATGCTGATTCACAAAATGTGTATTCCATTCAAATTAGCGGTCATTGCTGCTTGTTGCAACCCATTGTTGTAATGCCGCACTGATAACTGGGCCATCTTTTGTTCGCGTTAATATAAACTAATAATTGTATTTACGACTCTAATACGCATCGTTGGTACATTTATGTAGAACGTGAATACACAGAATTCAATGGCAGAAAGCTGTTTTCGTTCAAGCATTTGAACTTAAAAAATATACGCATTATTCTCGCTTCGTTTGTTCAAGAATTTTTCAAATAATAGTTAAAGTGTAAGACAGAAATTTTCATATTATAATATTATATAGCCATAAACAATATTGCGGAAAACTTCGGGCACACATAAATTTATATACGTAATGATTTGATGATAAAATCGTGTTTGTATAAGAAGACAACTAGGGTAGCGCATGAATGGCTCAGTGTCGAAGAACTGTGCTACGGTTGTTGTGCCAGGAGTGGTGAATTTGATTCCGATATTTGTATCCATTCTACAGTGGTATAAAATTTACTGAATAACAACATCCTACATTAGTTTTGTCATTGTTATGCATAAAGCACCCAAATTCGATTTCGCGAATCTGGCGAATATTTGATTTTTGAAGAAATTAAAAAATTGATCACTTTTGTACGAAATTAAAAATGTGCATAATGTAGTATGGAGATAAAAATAATAGATCTTAACCTTGCACACATTTTTTTCATAACGATTCAGTTCGCGCGGGGTGCTTGGTCCGCCCTTGCTTTATGGAGATATCTAAAATATTTCACCCAGCAAGATCAAAAACACCAAAACATTATAAATAATTGTTTTATCTTAAAAAAATAAACAGAATGTCTCCAATCTTACGTAGAGCAATCAACATACATAAAAATTAAATGTTAGATAGCAACGCGTAACTACAGTTACCCGCAATTTATTTCAATAGAATTGACATTATATGCACCTAGAGATAACGCTCTGGTAAAATCAGCATCCGTTTGCCATTCTTATCACTTTTGCAAAAGGAAACAATCTGACAAGACGCGGTTTAATGCAGATGTCGTGGCGTATTTTTTCACACGCGAGCAATATTATATTTATTTTTATAGGAATAAATTAATTTTTATATCGAAGAGGCGCCATTTCAATTTACTCTATACTACTACTATTTACCTCCCAATAGGCGTTAAAATTTTATATACGCTCTTTAATGAAATAATTTTAATCTTCATTGTTCAATGTACAGAACGTAGTTTTGAAACACATTGTTAGATAGCGTTGTCGGCGGGCAGGGATATCCATGGCCATCAACCTCTCGGACCAAGACATTTTCGTCGCGAAATCTAATGTTTCCACGTGTGGGGAACGGCGAATTTTCACACAAAAACTCTTTATGACGCGCACTGGTAACGAGAGTGTGGATGAATATTTCCCCTATTTATAGTAAATTACTTCTTCTAACACTTGCGTAGTCGGAATATATGTTTTGTGTTTGATATCTAAAAATTGATTGACAGCAAAACTTCTATTTGCCATGGTCAACCCCAGCACCTAACCCTTTCATCCTATTGTCTCCAAAATTGATTTTCCCAAAATGATCAGGTGGATGTCGCATCCCTTTAAATTTAAAATCGAAATTTTAATTTTGGGGGGTCCTTTGCATAAAGTCGCTGAGACATCTTTAGTATTTTTATATAAAGAAAAGTGGTCCAAATTTTTTGATCAAATTTTGTTGTCAGATATCGTTAAAAACGCTTAAGATTATGGTGCATATCTCATTTCATTGAAAAGCCTAATATTTCGAAAAATGCAAACGTTCAATTTCTCTGTACCTTCCTACAACTAAATATTGAAATTAGAGATTTTTCATTAATGAAATGTGGTCTTTAATGACACATTTTGAAATAAGGTCACGAATAAATTTTCGAAAATGTATTTTTCACGTAATTTTCAATGAAAAGGCAATTTTTAATTTCTTAAATTATTTTTTCCTTAAAAACGCTCCAAATTTTTCCATAATATGTTCTTCTCATATGCAATGAGGGATGGTAAAAAATATGAAGCCGCTCCCATTTTTGGCGAGCTCTCCGGTTTTTCGAAAATTGCAAGAAGTTAATATTTCACAACTACAAAATTGAGGATAACAATTTTTGTCTTAAAACATCTGTTTTAAAGCATTAGCTCTTTAAAAACCTCATGGACAATTCGTTTAAAAAATAAGCAGGTTTTGTGTACTTTGTGCCTTAAAATTTGTGCAATTTCTAAAACAAATATTTTCTCAAAAACTACTTCATTTGTTTCCACAGATGAAACAAGAAATGCTTAAAGGAATCGCGCAAGACTATATTACTTTTCCGTGAACTCTTCGTATTGTCGAAAATTGCAAAATTTTAACATTTGGAAACTGCAAAGTGGAAGGTATCGATTTTTGTCTTAACAAAAATCTCTTCTAAAACATCAACTTATTAAAAAAAGGTCAATGTACATTTATTTTGAAACAAATTCAGCTTGACATTAATGAAATATATACAGGTATCCCCCAATTACGGGCCACGAAAATATCATTGAAGAATAGAAACGTATCAAAAGAGTATGACAAACTAATGGTGCTAAAAAACACATATTTTCGCGAATTATTTCTAACTTCTCCGTAACATTCTACTACTACTACTACTACTACTACTACTACTACTACTACTACTACTACTACTACTACTACTACT
>BOPP01000053.1:1568632-1595993 GCA_017312745.1 Gryllus bimaculatus | reverse complement strand
ACTACTTATACTACTACTACTTACTATACTACTACTTAACTACTACTACTCCACTTACTACTACTACTACTACTACTACTACTACTACTACTACTTACTACTACTACTACTACACTACTACTTACTACTAGCTACTACTACTACTACTACTACTACTACTATACTACTACTAACTATCTACTACCTACTACTACTACTACTCACTCTACTAACTACTCTACTACATACTACTACTATACTACTAACATACTACTACTACTACTACTTACTACTACTATACTACTACTACTACTACTACTACTACTACTACTACTACTACTACTACTACTACTACTACTACTACTACTTACTACTACTGACTACTACTTCACTACTCACTACTAACTGGACTTCACTACTACTACTCACTCACATACTACTATACACTACATACTACTAAACTACTACTACTACTACTTACTACTACTACTACTACTACTTACTACTACTACTACTACTACTACTACTACTATACACTACTACTACTACTACTACTAGTACTACTACTACTACTACTACTACTCACATACATACTACTACTACTACTCACTACTACTACGTACTACTACTACATACTACTACTACTTACTACTACTACTACACTACTACTACTACTTATACTATACTACTACTAC
The DNA here is from genome assembly GCA_017312745.1 of Gryllus bimaculatus. Lineage (NCBI taxonomy): Eukaryota > Metazoa > Arthropoda > Insecta > Orthoptera > Gryllidae > Gryllus > Gryllus bimaculatus. The sequence goes on along the minus strand of BOPP01000053.1, from coordinate 1,595,319 downwards.
TACTACTACTACCTACTACTACTACTTACTACTTACTTACTAACTACTACTACTACTACTACTAACTACTACTACTACTACTACTACTTACTACTACTACTCCAACTACTACTACTACTACTACTACTACTAACTACTACTAATACTCTACTTACTACTACTACTACTACTACTACTACTACTACTACTACTACTATACTTACTTACTACTACTGACGACTCTACTTACTACTTACTACTACTATAATAGCTACTACTACAACTATACTACTACTGACTACTACTAGCTACTGACTACTACTACTACTACTCTACTACTACTACGTACTACTACTACACTACTACTACTTACTCAATACAGTACTACTACTACTACTACTACTAATACTCACTTACTATACTACTACTACTACTCTACTACACTACTACTACTAACTCAACTACTATACTACTACTTATACTACTACTAACTACTACTACTATCTACTACTACTAACTCGTCACTACTGACTACTACTACTACTACTACTACTACTACTACTACTACTACTACTACTACTACTACTACTACTACTACTACTACTACTACTACTACTACTACTAACTACTAACTACTACTACCTACAACTACTACTACTACTACTACTACTTCAACTTACTACTACTAACTACTACTTACTAACTACTACTCTAATACTACTACTACTACTCACACTACTACTACTACTACTACTACTACTACTACTACTACTACTATACTACTACTATAACTAACTACTACTACTACTACTACTAATACCTACTACTACTACCTGACTACTCACTACTACTATACTCACTCGACTACTACTACTCAACTTTATACTAACTCACTACTACTACTACTACTACTACTACTACTATACTACTACTACTACTACTACTACTACTAACTCTATACTACTACTCAGATACTACTACTACTACTACTACTACTACTATACTATACTACTACTACTACTACTACTACTATACTCTACTACTACTACTACTACTACTACATAAATCTGCAAAAGTGTTTTCAATGAGCAACATTTTCTTTCCGAACTCAGATTCTCAGAGTTCGCTTGCCGTCACTCATACCGCTACGCCACTGAAGCGCCGTATATGCTGAACTCAGGAAGACGCATAAAAGAGTAATTGTTTACTTCTTTTAAAAAAAACTCAATAACCGAAATATGTTTTGAAACTCCCGAGTTATGTTTTTGAAACATCGAATTCGTTCAGATCGATCGGGGAATATCAATTTTGGCTAAAATCGACTGCACGGTTTAGCCGCAGGTGTTGTTCACAGACTGACGGACGCAGTCGAAGGGACAGACGGACAGACGTTTTGCCGTCAATCGATTTCTCGGTATCAAGGATCTACAAAACATGGATTCCGGCTACACCATGTGATAGAGGATATTTTTACTCTCTCGCCCTTACGAAAGTACTTCGTAAGAAGAGAAACCTATGTAATCGTGACCCGGAACACATTGAATTTTTAGCGAATAAATTGTCATTGCCGAGCGCAGGTTACGTAAAACTGGGTAAATCCAGTTGATAAAAATAGAAAAAGTCCTACAACACGCGATGTAGTCAGAGTCTATGTTTTGTGGGTCCTTGGAGAAGTTTCAGGAAAAGGAGTTGATTTCGCATAAGTGGTCAGCGTTAGCGCCTAAACCGTTCAGCCAATTTCTCCAAAATTGATACTCCCCGATCGATCTGAATGAACTCCAGACTTTGAGAGTTTGAAATGAATATTTTGATTTTTGAGGGTTATTTACATGAAGTCTCAAAAATGTTTTCAAAATTTTCTCAAATATTTGTCCTTAGGTTGCGTAAAGAACGCTCAAGAGAACGTTGATCTCATAATCGTTAAAATATCAGATTCTTTGAAAATTGCAAAAGTAAAAATCGGTAGTTATCCGTGGTTTCTCCATTCAACACCAGGCGAAGGTCGGAGCATTACCCTACAAACAGGCCACGAACCGCGCGCGATCTTTCCTACCTCTTCCTTGTCCTATCCTCTCCCCTTGCAACCCATTACACTAACACGCACTACACAAGCGCACATTCCGGGAGACCGGTCGGGAGATTAGAGCTTGTCCCAGCTGGGGCGATACCCCGCTGGTGGGAGATACTTGGTAAACAACATATGGTAAACTAGTGGAGCTAAAACAACGCATTCTCGCATGAATTCTAACTACATTAGACTACTACATTTACCGCTACATTATACTACATGAACATACAAAAGGATTTTCAACCAGCAAAAACTACTTCCTGCGTTGAAATCTCGAACACAGATCTTTTGAGTTAACTCGCCGTCAGCCATACCACTACGCTACAGAACAGACATATAGTACGACGCTTAGGCCGACGTTTAAAAATGTACTTTCGTCTGCCCACACTATACGTATTTTTTCCAATACGTATTTTTTCAATTTTCTCAAATACGGAGCGTAAAATGGGACTAGCACATTTTTACATCTTCACTCTTGCGAAGGTACTTCGTAAGCAGAGAAAATGATCACTTTCTTGCCCTTGCGGAGCTTCTTCGTAAGAAGAGAAAATTATACAATCGTGCTCCGGAAAATGGCGAGTTTTCTCATAGCTGGTCAATTTGTCGGCTCCCAATAATAGAACTGAAACATGATTTTAACAATATTAGAAGAGTTAAAACCCGGATAGACCTGGATGGCCGAGGTGGTTCTTAGCGCATACCGACTCAGCTCTTCGATCCGAAGGATCGCAGGCTCGAGTCCCGTCTTAAGGGTCAACAAATTGCGAGGCCCTTCGCGACAACACATACATGACAGGCAGGGACAAACTATCATGCCCTAGGCGGGAAATGTAAATTGCCATTATTTACGCTCGAATCTGCATTGAAGTTATGAAAATGTAAATCCAATTAGGCAGAAGCTTTATAGTCTTGCTGCATATAACGATATTTGTTATTATTCTTTATAATCATTGTTATGATTACTATTATTATTATTTTCTATTCCCGTTTCATTTGCAGGAGCAGCAGCCTTTCATATCGTTCGCCATTACTGTCTCCATTGGCAGACCTGCTTCGCGTTGGAACCAAAACTCAGAAGACAGAAGAACGGGATTTTACCGCAGATCTGGTTATGAGCGGAGCGCGATGATCATTTGTTTGCTGACTTCCACTCGAGCTCTGCTTGCATTCGTAGGGCCACCCTTAGCACAATAAAAACGATACTCAGGATTGATATATTCTCCCTTATCGTAACGTACGTGAAGAAATTGGCTCTCTTCCACGAGACCAGGGCGATTTTGGCTCGCTTCCGCGAGAACCACAATCTGCATTCGCGATCGGAATGGCATCGTGCCTATAACTTTTCTCAAACTCTTAAGGCGAATTGACGTTTCATTACACGTGTCTTGAGTCTGTCCAATGCAAATTATTCAACACTTTCACGTCAATATATTTTTGTAATCAATTAAAACGCGTATTTCTCATTTGAACTACGAAACAATGTTCTCATTCCCTCTACTCATTCTTCTTTCTCGTTCATCGACCTCGACACGTCAGAGCCGATTCGTCACGATAAGTGATAAGGCTCCCGAAACACCTCCCAAAACCACACTAGGGAGAGAGAAACCGCGATGTACACTCTATCTGCATTCAACGGTAGCAAGACGGTACAAGTTAAATTGCCAACTTGCGCTGTGACGCTGCAGTGATATACAACTGAACATTGCACTGCACATAACCAGACCTGCGCAAAGATACCTATGAAGAGCGCCATTACTATTTGAAAATAAAATGAAGTTTATAAGATTTATATCCCAAAAATGCGCCAGTTCCTTTACAAAACAGCGGTGCAACAACATTGCACAAACTTCTCCTTACTGGGTAATTGTGAATTGCTTTTCAAAAACACACCCTCATTAAATTTTTTTTTTATCTCACAACACTGCTCCTGTTGTGGCACGTTGGCCACCGCGTGAAATACCTTTGGCATCCCTTTCACTTTCAGCCATCCCCGGCAGTCGCGTGCCTTCAAGTTTCGGAGTTGGACAACGCGGTTATTTTAGTTAGAAGAAATAACTTATTCTATTATTGGGTAGTCGTTCTTTCTTGTTTCATTCATCTTCCTAAGAAATTACGTTTAGTAAAGAATAATCGCCAAAATAATTATTTTAAGTAAGGAACCATAATAATTGTAATTATAATAAATAATTATTAATTTCCAAACTTACTAACATTTTATAAATAATTATATTGTGACTAATTTTCCCTTCAATGAACAGAGTGAATAGATTCATGAACAGTAAAACAGAAATATCCATTTTTTGTAGGACCAATGATTCTATGGCATACACCGTAGACTTAAATAATGGCAACTTACTGTCTTATTAAATTTAAAAATGCATTTCCAAATTCAAATTAAAAAGAAACATTTATTCAGAACAATAACAATAATAAAAATGTTACAAAACTTACACAATTCACAACTAAAAAGAAAAGAAAAAATCATAATAATTCTTCGAATAAATCCAGTCTGTCTATGCCATACACCTTCTTGCTCAAATTTACAAGACGTAAAATAATCGTCCGCATTCCGAGACATTCAAAATCTCTTCCACATTCCAATATGTGTATATATATTCCTTGGCAGTACTTTAAAGCATTTGATTTTTTTTACACGTTCTAAGACACATTCTATTCTACTACATAAAACTGTTCGTCGATCTACCAAGACGATAAACCTCTGTCCCTTCAGTGAGACGTCTTCCTTTATTCTAGTTCTTTATTCTGTATATCGGTGTATGTTGCCCGTCTCCATAGTGTTTAACCTTCTCAACCTGTATTCCGGTCGCGAACAGGCCGTGCACATAACCGTCTTCTTGATGTTAAATAGACATGGCATCTTCACTATTATCCGTTCACCCTAAGAAAAAAAACCCTGATGTAAACAAACTGAAGAAATCTTTGCGCAGCACTACGCTTCTGATTCGACAACTCCTAGCGCACTACTATCGATTACGCGAGCAGCACATCCCGCCAATTCAAATTGAATAAGAGCTGCCATGCAAATGTCATGTACATGCAACTACTTAACTCACCATCACTCTGCTTCAGGAAGTAGTCGTTAATAACCGGATGTCAATTATTTGTATCAATTGGTTGGCCTAAAATTCAGAAGTTCTTGATTACAATGCACAAGCTGCAACCATTTCACCAGCGTTGGTGTTTCGTTTCTGCACTTTTGCCCGTTTGATGCAAGGAATGTACTTTTGATCCAACTTGTTGACGGTAGCTTAGTTAATGATAGGGCCTCCCCTGATGAAGGTGAGGAGTCAGACGAAGAAGTACTCCAGAGGAGAGTGGGAAGTAAGTAGAGAGGGAAGGGTGATGAATATTTAATCTTTCTTTTATCAACCCATGGAGGATACAGGAGAGAAACTGGATAGGCACATGCGCTGAATTTTACATGCAAATTAAATGTATTTTACAATATGATTCTTCTTAATCTCCTTGTTTACATAATGATTTAAAAGTCTTTTTCACTTACCATTTTTCCTCCTTAGCCCCAGCAGCGCCAGGTACCTGAAGAGTTTGCCTTTGATTGTCACAGAGAGAGAGAGAGAGAGAGAGAGCGAGAGAGAGAGAGAGAGTGAGCAAGGAGGGGCGGCTCCTCTGGAACAGGCCCTCTGCCGAAGCGCAGTCCGTCAGTTGACACCTCGGGAGTCCCTCGCAGAAGGTGTTGCCCCGCCGTCCATTCACTGCACCGGCGTTCTCTCGCGGCTTCCCGTTAGGTAAAAGTTCAATTTTTCACGCAAGTGACATCAGATTTCCGGTATGAATCTCATCGGTGGTCGCGATTCTTGAAATTTATCGGCAATGGTACTATAATGCAATTGCAAGTCCAGCGCGGTGGAAATTTACTTCACAGTCATAATTATGATAATAAACTATGATATCACAATACTTTGTTGAGCGGCCTATTACTGAGTCCGTCGTTCGAACTGAGTTCGTTGAGCGGTAAGTTACACTTATCAATATAAGTCAGACGGATAAAATTTCACTAAATTCTTCTCGCGAGCCGCGACCTGCCTTCTCGCTCACGCCTGACTCTCACCGCTTCTCGCTGGCTTCACTCTTCTCTCTCCCATCGAGCTCCGGCTCCTCCTGCCTTCGCTCCCCACTCCGCTCGTAATCGCTCTCGGCTATCTTTCTCGTAATTGATTCGGTGAAATGACGAAACAGTCAAATTCGACTTTGTTTGAACCCTAACCCTTCGTTGGAAGACGCACGTGCGCAGAACTAAATGAGTCGTTGAGTGGAAAGTTTCCTATCAGGAGGCGATTTATCGTCTTGTCGCGCAAGCAGCGCAGAAACCGATTAGCTCTAATCGTAGGCAAGCATGGCAGCGCGCAAGCCCAGTCCTACATTCGTGGTCCTATTCACACACATCACTTCAATTTCCTCTTCTCGGTGTTCGGTCTTTGCCCTGATTGATTAGTGGGCAAATGCATTGGGCGAAATGGCTACACTAACTCCATCAGCGATACGTTGGCGCTTCTCCATCGCCCCTTCTCCGGTCTTAAAGATGTCGATGCGGTCTTCGCTTTCCGTGCCGCAGGGCACCTACCCTCGCCGCCGCGCGTCAAAGTGCCCAACGTCTTTGTCCCCAAGCCCTATTGTTCCGGCCATTTGCGCCTCAAAAAGACCTCTCTTGCCGTTTATTATATATTTTATTTTGATCAAGATAAATGTCGGCTTACAGTACAGACCTCAGGTAGAGATCTAGATAATACTGAAACCAATCACATCATGTATGCAACTGGATATCTGGTATCTCAGTTAGTCCTGGGGACAGCTAAGAACACCGACGGCCGGCAGCCACACAGAGTAAACAACTTCGTACACGAAGTCATTCTATCCTAATTTGACTCAAAAACCGAATGGCAATGATGCCTCTCCAAAAGATGACGTCGAAACATTTTCGGCAGGAATCTAGGAAGAAAGCAGATACTACAACAAAGACGCATATTGCCTCCAATCTGAAGTTGATGCTACCGGTGGACTCGTGGAAATAGTGGAACATTCTCGGAAGAGGATCTCTTCCGAGCAATTAAGAACATGGGAAGCTGTAAATCCCCTGGGATTGATAATATCCTGATTTGTGGAATAAGAAATTAACTGTATTACATTCTCATCTAGCAAAGGCTGTTAATAAACTTTTACAAACCCGGAAAGAACTTCCGGAATGGCTAACACGCGGCATCACTTATTTTCTCCCCAAAGCAGGAGACAGTTCTTTGACGAAGAATTACATTATAATCATTTGTCTACCAGTATTGTACAAAGTTATAACTGCAGCAATAGCTAACAAAATGTATAAACGCCTAGAGAAGAACCACCTGTTGACAGTTGAACAGAAAGGACGTCGTAAAGGTTCCTATAAGGAAATTTTGCTACTAAAAAAGTAATCTTGAATGATGTATGGAAACGAAAATATAATTAACGTATAGCTTGGATTGACTTCTAGAAGGCCTTTGACAGTTTACCACAGAGAGTATATATCCACACGATTGGATTTTGAAGACCCTGGCGATTTGTCGATTTCGTCCTAGATTATTATATATTTACTATATTATATATTCAGTTTTGTAAGGTCAGAGTGAAGTCGTAGAGTACCAGGTTACTAATGCACTGCGGAAGGAAGTAGTAGAAACAAGAATATTCAGATTAACAGGGAAATCCCAAAGAGATTCGTTATCCTCTCTGCGGTTTTGTAGTAGTTTGATCTCACTATCTCGACAGTTGTCACAAGCTGATTTTCATTAGAGGCTCCGCGGTGATAAAAGGCCAATATCACATTTGTATTACATGGATGATATTAAAGTGTTTGCTAAGATTGAAGCGTTTCTCTCCCATATGCAGTCATTAATGATCTTAGCAATGGCATCTGCATGAAGTTTGGTATTGACAAGTGTGCAAAAAGCAACTTAAAAAGAGGTAGATGATGTCAGAGAACATTGAAGTTGATATGCACACTGTGATTCAAGATCTTGAGCCAGTTAAAACTTACAAATATATGAGCATTGAAGAATATGAGTCCATCAAGAAAGACAGTGAAAGAGAGAACTCGCAGAGAGTTTTACAGAAAAGTGAGACATTCCGGAACTCCGCTCTGAATTCCAGGAATAAAATAGCGTCAATTGGTACTTTAGTGGTACTTGAAGCCGAACACAGTTTCCGACTCGTGGACTAGGCTGGGCAAGAAATTTGAATCAAGGATCAAAGACAGAAAACTCCTTACAATGCATCGTGCCCCCCCCCCCAAGCTAATATACATACATTTTATCTGTCACGTACGGAAGGAGTAAGAGGCCTCAGACAAACTGAAGGCTCTTAGTACAATACAATAATCGGAATGGGAAACTATGTAGTCAGCCATCAAGATGGCCCACTGATGAGGTCATAGAATCTGACAGAAGAATGGGAAACGGAGGAATTATTATTGTAGCAAGAAGTATTGCGAACAAGACTAAGCAAGATACGCCGAATAACAGACAATGAACTTCTGATGCTACTTAACATGACGCGTGAGACATAAAAAATTTTAAAGAAGTTGTGGAGAGAGAAACCACTCCATGGACAATGTTTAAGAAGAAGGGAAGAGACTAACAATGATCAATCATTTATGTGGCTTAAAAGGGGAAGAATGAGGTCGAAATCGGAAGCAGTTTTGATAGCTGCTAAGATCAAGCTTTGAGAACACGACATTAAGAAAAAAGACAGAAATATGTTTGAATGGTGAATTCTTTTCATGTTTTCGTTTTACACAAAACGAAAATTATTTATTGTACTTAGCAATAATGTGAAATTAACAAGTCTGTGTAAGTTAACAATTCTCGCTTACTGACGGACAGCTCTTTTAACACATTAGGATATTTGTCTATTAAACCTTCTTACCTGAACGTAGAAAGTTTATGCTTTTATATCACTCTTAAGTAAACAGAATTACAAAACCAAGATTTATTTGATTCTAAGTTTTTTATTTTACTCTCAGTTGACAATTTGAAACAGGACTGATATATTATGTAATTTTAATCGGTCACTTCTTTGCCTTAAAGAGAAAATAGGAATTTATATAGCTAAATTTGTGACAATAGCTGTCTTCTAGCAAGTAACTTCTCCCAAAGATCCACATGGGCCAGGTCTCCAGTGACGTACCGCCATTCCGGAGAATTCGTACTTTTAAAGCTCGCGGCAATTTCTCTGGACGCAGTGCTCACGAGCAATGAGTGTTGAGGTGCGTTTACACTGCGCGAGCGAGCGAACAAGCGATTCTGAACGAAGGCTCGTTCGTTCGGCTGATGATCGCGGGCGAGAAGTTACTACCCATTTACACTGAGCGAGCTCGCGCTCCGAACGTTTGTTCTGTCGACAATGTTGCTCGCTCGCAGAGGCAGCCTCCCAAGTGAGGTTATTGTGTATCTGTAGTGCAGCTCACTGCAGTACGAACAAGCGACTGGATTTACTTTTCATAGTAAAAAGAATTGAAGATGAGCGACGACATTTGAGGCTAATTCTTTTTGTGTGCTTTCATAAACAAATAGCAACTAAGCTGATCAATAAAACTATTTCTGAGAACTAGTTCATGAATTGAAAAATGTAAAATGCATTACTTTTATTGAATTCAATAGTATTAAATTGTAATTCTTTTAAACGTTCTTTCAAGAACGGAAAGAACTATAGATTTTTTGTGAGTCTCTTATTGCTGTTTAGGTCAGTAAAAAGGTCACAATTTCTCCAAAAACTATGAATCAACATTTAACAAAACATGTTAATGTAGTTAAAAACTATTCTATTGAGCAGAAAAGTTTGGGAGTTAATACAATTAAATTAAAATAATAAAATTGATATTTTCTCAACAAAAACAATTATAAAATACTTCATTATTCAAGTCACAGCTTCGTCAATATTATTAAAGTGCGTTTTGATAGAAGTGAATTATGTATGGTGTCCGCAATATTAATGCGTTATATTAAAACAAATATAAAAATATAATTTATATAAGTAAATGTGTATATTTTGTTCCCTACTTTCTCTTTTCCTACCTTTAAACTTATCATTTAAAAGTTTAATACTTTTTCAACGCAAACTACAAACTGCACAATCGCCTTTATGCTTACTGTTGAAATTAGCGCCATTCGCCAATCTGTTCGCAAGTAGAAATAAAACAGCTCTACCGCGTCCCGAACCTCCCAACTCCGAGCGAATGTGTTCGCTCGGCGTCTGCATTCGTTTTCACGGAACGAACGTACCGATCTAATAACATTCGCTCGCTCCCGCCAATCATACGAACGATAGGATTCGTTCGGGAGTTCCGCTTCCACCAACCGAGCGAAGAAAAAATGCGCTCGCACAGTGTAAACGCACCTTTATATTGCCCGCGTCCTTGGCATGCCTGGTGTAAAATATACACCGTGACCATGGTGTAATACATTTCTTACACAGTGACTATGACCGTGTCTGAAAGGTAGGTGAGTGAATCATTTCCTTGAATGAGTGGCTTATCGTACCCTGCTTTACTCTTTGCACGGTGTAAGATATATCTTAATCGTGCCAAGCCCTCTTTGTGCAGTTTTGTGACCTCACGGAAAGTGTAATGCACGTTCACGCCACTGCGGAACGACCATTCCTACCTTTAGGGGCATCTATGGCCAGTCTTGCAACATAAGAGAAACAAAAAGTCAAAAACGACTTTACCCAACTGGCGCGCGCATTGCGTTTACACCTTGTTCTTTGCTACCATGAAATATATCTTACAACATACTCTTTGCTTCGAACCTTGCACTTTCCATGATTTTATTGGTTATTCTGTTACGACTCGAATAATTCCGCGGGCACTTCGTTGAAAAGGCGGTCATCGATATGTCGGTGCGCGTGAATAACCAAGAGTTGTTGAATAATTTAAGAGAAAAACATGGACCAGATTTTGTTTCTATGAGTGATCTTCAACACCCAACTTCAGAATTCATGATGCGATATTTTGCAACTGTTATTGCGCAATTGGGCATTGACATTAAGGGAATGTCTCATCACGAGTTAATTGACAGTGACTATAAAGACATTAGTGCCTATATTCAAGTGTACAAGGCTGTGAAGAAAGTTTGCCCAGTACCGAAATATTTTGCAAATTTTACTGTAGAGTCCCTAATGGAGCCAAGTGAGTGTACATTTTATTTGCTATCTTCTTCCAATAAATTAGATTCTCCAATTCTGTCAGAAAGGTAGTAAATTTTAAACATCGGTATTCCTTTTAGATAATGAGATGTCTCTTGCGGAATGTTCTGTTGTAGAGTTTCTATAGAGTAATTATATTAATTTAGATAGTTCATCATTGATGTTGTATGCAATTGAATTACATTAAATTTTTTTTTGTTGAGTTGAGTTGTTTAATTTAAGTTAAAACATTGATTGCTGTTAAGATAATGGATCTTGCCGCTGTTCTAAGTGAGTCAAGTTCATCTTAGAGTGGTAATTTGGTGAAATAATTTTTAACCAAATTTATGGACTAAAACTATGAAACTTTTTTATTTACAACATTGTGTATGATAAGTCTGTTATAAGTTCATAATGAAAGTTTAAATTGTGATAGAAGTGTTAATGATGCCTACATTGCCAGTTTCCTTACCTGCAAAAGTCCCCGCAACCTACTTTTTTTAAATTTATTTATCATCAAAACACAATAAAAAAGTGTGTAGTGTACGGGGAAGAAATATAAACTGAAATATTTGTTGGAGAGCATTCCTTTTTGAACCTTGGCTTGTGCAGTTTAACCTCCATATTTTTTCAAAAATGCCTGTTAAAAAGTTATTTTCCACTGCAACCACAGAACCAGAAGACATCATGTACGTGGCTGCAATGGATAACTTCTATGACTTCTACTTCCAACATGTGACAGACCACCTTTATCCACGTGCACAGGAGTTGGACTCCTTGCAGGAGATGCTGCAGGAGCAAATTAACCAGAGGTCAGAGTTGCAACATCAACTGAATGACAGAGCAGCTGCATGCAGTAAGCGGGATATGGAGCTAGTGCAGGTAATGTTGTAATAACAAAGTTCAGTAATAAAATTTTATTGTTCTGTTGTTCTCTCTTTCTTTGCTATTGGGTTAACATCAACTGTTAGCTCAATCCTTTGCAATCTAGAGGTGAATGAATATCTTTCATAGTTACCGTACTAAGAAAGTTTACTGTAAGTGAAAGCTAAATCTGGTCTAGTTCCACTCACAAGGTAACCAATGTTTCCTAATATTTCTTGATATATTGATAGGTTAATCTTTTTTGAATCCTGATAGGGTAGGCATCTAATTTCTGTCCTGCAACTTGAGAGTAGGGGTATTCACAGGTAGACGAGTATTCATATTATTGTTCTCCAAAATTTCTTTTGATTTAAATAAAAACAGTTTTCTTCAACTCCAATAGCCCAAAAATTTAATATTATTGTTGAATGCTTTAATTGTAATCTCTTCCTTTAAATTCATTAAAAAAATCTTTAATTATAGTATAATCATTTCCAACCAATACATCAACATCACATCCAACATACCATCTACATCAAATCCTATGGCTATAAATCTATTAATATCTTTAGTCACCAGTAAATACACATGGATCACTTTTTGTTGTTTGCATTCCAGTTTCTTCAATATTAGTGTCAGTTTTAAAATCAACATCTTTCTGCTAGAGACAGGCCGGGTATACTCTTCTTTATAAAAGAAAACCTTTCCCTCCTTAATACCTTTCGAAGATCTCGTTTAAACAACTCTGTCTAATTGGCCGTTTAAATATGGTGTTTCTACATCAATGAAACAAACTTTGTACTTATTCGATTTGGAAATGACTAAATACACTCGGAAAGGTTCCGACTTAATAACAGGATTATATGAATTTTCATTATCTGTAACTAATTTTCTGACTCAAACCATTAGCCACTAAACGAGCTTTATATTTACATTCGCCATTTAATTTTGTAGAAAATACCCATTTGTTATTATTATATTCACATTATGATCTGGGCTCTCATCTGGACTCTGACCTATGATATATATTCACATTCTTTGTTTTTCAACTATTTCCCATGTTTGTTTTTTATTTTTTATGAGTAAACAATTTGTTATCTATAGCTTTTATCCAAAATTCTTTTTCTTTAGAATTCATAGCTTCTTAGTATGGTTTCTCATGTTCTCATGGGACACATGAGAAACATATCTTGAAACAGGTTTTCTTTCCCTACTAGATCTTTTATTTACTCAAGCTTTATCTTCAATGACATATAAATCCTTAACATTATTTTCTGGTACATTAAAACCTGTGTAAAGTGGAATCTAACAGTTCCTTCAAAAAATGTCCATCTTGGCAGGTTTCTTTCTTATAGAAGATTGACAAAAATTCACCATATAACTTAAATACAATATTTTAGATATAATTTTGTCTTTTTAACCATTCATTTTCAATTTTGTCCTTAATTTGTAAAATGTCATAAATTTACTCACTTCGAATTTCACAACTAGATCAATCACTGCCATTTACTTCTGTAGTGGAAGGGACAGCTCTGCTTCACAGACTTTTTGACTCACTAGCACATAACTTTCTTACTTTTCTGCAAGATGTCATTAAATTGTGTGGTCTACACGTCTACGACTGCTGTGCTAAGATGGCAATACAGCCTTCCCAGAATTCTTTTGTTCATTTATGGAAATGTGGTGACACTTTTGAGAATTGAACTAGAAAACATTCCGTTTCTGGCTTATAGAGGTCATTTTACTCATAAAATCCTTCAGTTTTGAGATTTTGTGTCCGAGTTGGCATGTTTCAATCTTAGAGGATCCATCATACACATGTTTTACTGTATCTTCATGACTTTTTCTTTCAGAATTTCTTTCTTCATTTTCTTCATCACTTCTTTTGTTTAAACTCCATGAAATATTTGAACATTATTATCAATTATTTCTTCAGCTTCCTAAACCTTTATATCTTCAGTATTTATCTCTTCATTAAATATTTCTTTATTATTAGAAATTGTTAACCAGTTGAAATTTTCTAAATTAAATATTCTATTATTAATTCTTTCTCATTTTCTAAGAAAATTACATCTCTACTCATTCATTTGTTTATCTTCTATGTCAAAAAGATAAGCTTTTCTATTTTTCGTGTAACAAACAAATATAGCTTGTTTTGCTGTCTTACAAATTTTTTCTTCATAAACTTTCATCATTCCTATAATATGTTCTACATCCAAATACTCTGAAATATTGAATTAATAGTTTCCTCCTGATTCACTTTTCCAATGATACTTTCAACCTACTTCTCATAGGGGTGTGTGTTACCAGCAGTCCAAGCTGTAGCCCAAAATCTTGGTGATAGATCCACATCTATTAGTATTGTTCTTGCCTTATCCAATATCTATATGCACTTTCAGCAGTCCCTTTGTTTTCAGGAGTGAATATTGTAGTTCTCTCTCTCTTTATTTTAATAATTTTTTTAAAATAATATTTCATTAACAGTTTATTTATAAATTCGAGCCCTTTATCTGAATGTATGAATTTTACCTTCCTGTTTCTCTTTCATGTCTTTCTATAAATAGTCTAGTTTAATTTCAGCTTCATTTTTATGTTTTAAAAATTCTACAGATAATCTTCTACTTAATTCATCCCCAAGTAGAATGTGATTTTTATGAGAGTGGGCCAAAGTGACAGTTTGCAGAAAACTATAAACAATATACAAATTTAAAGAAAGAAATTAACAAGGGTAGGAAATATTTATTTTAATTAAATGTGTTAAATATATATAAAATTTTGCTGTTTCCTTGTGTCAGTGAAAGTTTCTTGGAACAAAATGACAATTTAACTAGTGTTCTGTTTATTTAACTGTTAATTAGTATTCAAATATAAATATCAGGTGTTTTTTTTATTTATGTTATATTTAATATCTGCTTTTGAAAAAAAACATGCCTTGTCTAAGAAAACAAAATTACTGTATTCATCTTTCCAATTTTTATACTGCCGTAAATATTGTATTCTATGAGCACTAATATCGGCTCTTTCCATCAAGGCCCTTCGATAATCTGTCTTCTCCCATGAAAATCCTGCCTCCAATGATAATCTTCTCAAAGTTTTTTCACTACCAGAAAATCCCACATCCTCAGTTTTTCTTACTTCCATAATCAAAGAATCTAATGTCTCGTATTCACCTGAAAAGGTGAACTTCAAATTCAAATGGGAACT
The DNA here is from genome assembly GCA_017312745.1 of Gryllus bimaculatus. Lineage (NCBI taxonomy): Eukaryota > Metazoa > Arthropoda > Insecta > Orthoptera > Gryllidae > Gryllus > Gryllus bimaculatus. Next base: position 1,580,015 of record BOPP01000053.1, on the reverse strand, counting down.
TCAATAGAAATATACTGGCTAAGTAATTAAATTTAAATTGAAACTTACCCTTTCGCCCATCCCGTAAATAATTTTTCTGATGATGCCTTTGCCAAAATCATCCACTTTGTCTATTACGCACGCTTTTCAATTTCTTTTCTTCCCAGAGTTCTCAATTCATTAAAGTTCTGTTTGTAATACCTAAATACACATAATTCCTTCAGTTACACTTTTATCAATTGCACAATAAGTCATTAAAGTGTGATAATAATAATATAAAAGCTTACTTTAAAACTGTATCTTTGCTCAAATTCAGGAGTTCCACTGTGAGCATCAGAACAGATCCTGCTTTCAGCCTTCCTTGCCTTTCAATTGTTCAATTTTCCATGCAATAAATATAATGTCTTCTTGTGGTGCTGGTGTTAACAAGGAGGATGCGCTTTGCGCCCACTCTGGCGCCCACTTTGGTTAATGGTTCACAACCGTGTCACAATTATTTAAAAAATAAATATAAAAAGCAAAGCACATGACCATGAAACACTTGCCAACACAGCTTGCCACCTTACAACGCTGGGGCCGAAAACATGTGGATGCCTACCACACAGCTCACATTCAAGACCCAATGTTAAAACAAACATAATACTTATCACATAAGAACTAAGTAATGTTGTAAAAACAATGTAATGTTTATAAAAAAAAAAAGAATTTTTATAGAAGAGCACATAGCTCTGCACTTTCTAATTTTTATCATTTCTCATGGTGCACTATATTTTTGTCGGACGAGAACATCATAAAAAGAAGTCGAAGCCATTTACAAGTTAGCCAACTGCAAATGAATAAATGGAGGAAGGAGAGTCTTATAGGTTCAAAGATACGGCCACAGAACCTTCAGTTGTGTTGCCAGCACAAACTGTCAAAACGACACATGTTATAAAAATTGTTCCATACCATCATAAATCTCTTTCCTCCAAGTGTATCTACAGCAAACGGATGACAGATCAAAAAGCAATTTTGTCTTCCTTTTCATAAGCACACTTTTTTTTTTTAATATTAAATTGATGTAATCCATTTATTAAATCATTACTGATCAACCTTTCTAAATATTTAAAATTAATATACCCTAACCTTCTTTGCTGCTATTGAAATTTTGGTTCCATTACCTTTAAACAAACATATTTCTGAATGTCATGATCATTCATATTAACAAATTCATTTTCAAATGTATCTTCCATAATTAATTTTCCGGTATCTTTTTGAAATATTCTAGCTGCATTTTTATCTAAAATAATTTTCTTTCTCTTTTTTACTAAGCTAAGAACAGACATTAAGCTATTATTGATATTAATATTATGGACATACAATTCATTTTCCATTTTTCGAATACTTTTTTAATTTTAGATTTATTATTACTTTTGCAACAAAATATCGGAATGTGGTGGCAGAAAATCTTAAATTTACCCTAATTAAGCTTACATTAACTAACGATAAATTACAAGAGATTAGTTAATTAAAAATGGTAATTAATAATAAATAATACAAAATTTCACCGCACTAATTTAACAGTAGAAACTTAACAGAAATACAGTAACCTAAAATAAACATAAATATCTAGAAAACTGATTTGTTTTTAAATTTTCTCAAGCTTAGAGGAAAGGATTCAAAGATTGTTGCATTCAAACTGTTTCAGTCTCTAATAGTGCAGTTTGTGAATGAAAATTTCCCAACGTCCGTTTTCTGTATTCTTCTCTTAATTTTGTGCATGTGATCTGCTCTACCAAAGTATGTAGGTTTTCCTAGATGACACTTCATTTTATTCCAAATCGGATAGCCCGTGTATGCTTTGTACATACATTTTTATTATTAGATCTAACAATTCCATGACTTTTTCTAAAAGAAATTTCTTCCACTTTCAGCTGAATTTATTTACAGTATTTTCAGTATTTTATAGTATTAATATATAATAGTAATTTATAGTATTAATAGTATTTTCTGGTCTTGACTCTAAAATAATATTTTCCTGATAACCTATACAAGATGTGTATGCAAAATCTAACATCCAAATTGTGTCATTCTTTTTCTTATTATCCATTATATGTTCATTAAAATTCTCATACATTCTACCTCTACCTCTATATATACCTTTATAGTAACTTTGTATAATTATTTACTACAATGTATTTCACACTTTTTATTATATTTATATTAGGTTTGTTATTTTTACATAATCAGTTCTGTTCCACAATTTGTAGCTAAATGACTGCTTTCCACAGTTAATGCATGCACCTCTCTTTTGTTTCTTGACTTTAAATGCATTAGTTTCCAATTCTGCTCCCTTATCATTCTTTCTTTCAAAATGTAAAAGCTTTTCTCTCATAGTTTCATAATTAATTGGTAGATTCAATGAAATTGCAATAGAAACTTGGCAGTATTTATTAGGAAGATCTTCAATGACATGTGAAATCAATTAATTTTCCTAGCTTTTTAGTTCTTAATTTAAAATTTCAGTATTTTAAAAAACCTGCAATCTTCAAACACTTATGAATACTTTCTCTTTCAAATTTTTCATTTTTCACTATTTGAATTTTAAATTGGATCTTGCTTTAACTAACTGCACCTTCATATATCTTTTTAAGATATTCAATAATTCCTTAGTGTTATCTACATTGAGGTGTTTTTTACTTTGTTCATTATTCAAAAATATAATAAATCTACTTAATGGAGGAAAATAAAATTATCCATTTAATATTTGTTTAGGGCTGATGGTATTCACAATAGTTTTCAAGAAGGTAACTTACTGAAAATGTTAAAATAAAACACTTTCAAATTCAAAATAAAAGATAACATTTATTACTATTTAAAAAATTACACTATATTATATTGTAAATGGAAATAAGAAACATTCAGTTAATTTCAGAATTTTTAATAACATTACTTATGTAGATCTTCTCCTTTCTAAAAACATAAGTCTTTCCTTTTTGTCTAATTCCATACATATAATTCACTGTATTCTTTCTCCCGAATATTTTAGTCCATTTAATGTTACTTAGTTCTGTCCTTCGTCAATAGACCAATAATGTGCCATTGCATCGTTACATCAAATACCTCCACTTAACGACACCATTGTGATTAAAGCATTCTATTAAGCTTTACATCCTCACTGGAGAACGTGTATTTCCTTTTAGCATGTTAATTTTCGTGCCTTCGCAGGTTGTTAGCCTATATGACATCGAACAGTGCCAACCTATGATTTTCTATTCAGTAGGCAGTGTCTATTGTTGTCTTGATGTAAAAAAAAATGGACGAAATATAAATAACACTTCATTATAACTCAATACGTTTTCCTCTCTACCAAAAATTATTTTAAAACAAAGAAACATCAACATATTTCTGTTTTTCAAATTTTTAGATGCCTTAATATTAGTACAAATTCAAGTGCTTAAAATCGTAAGTTCCTATTGTTTGATCCAAAGTTTTTTTTAGAGGACAAACCTTTCCAAATGGCGTTCCAGAATTCTTATAGAGACCAGCAATAATCCGAAAGTACTGGTGATCAGTATTGGAAGTTTGAGGTGTCCTCAAAAACACCTAATCATTAATGCGAAATTGTACTTCCACTAATTATCTTTTAGAATTCTTATCTTGTGGAGATTTGTATAAATTTTGATGAATTTCTTCATCGTTAATCACATGTTTGGTCAATGCCAGAAATATGTTCTGGAATGTAAAATTTACTTAATAAATCACCCACAGTTCTCACGAAAAAGAAGACTTTGAAAGCAGAAATATCCAGAACTCTCAATCATAAATAACTTTGCTCTTGGAAACCATGCTTGATTTTCATCCAAGAATGCTACAATTAAAAATTCCTTGATAATTCCTTCATAATTCTGTCTTATTTCAAAAATTATATACTCACTATCTTAGATTGTATCTTAGGTTGTATGATTAAGACAGTATGTACAGTCTTAAAATCTCTAAAAATCCTACCCGCACCTATCTAATTATTCCTATTTCCATTAAGTTTCCGCCATTTCGTTTCCCCTTGTATAATCCCTTGGTGGTCCTTAAAAAACTTGTTACCCAGTGGCATAACTAGCACTTTCAGAGCAGACAGTTCAAAAAACAGGGGGGGGGGGCGCTCCAAAAATTTTGTTCAACTTTCAAAGTTCAACAAAAAACATGCTGAAAAGTAATTGAAAGAAAAATTATTAACAGAATCAATCACAAAATTCAGAATTGAGTCCTGAGACCTCTTGCTTTGACAAAATTATCTATATTGTCTCTCTGATTCACTTTTAATGAGGTAGTCACTTTATTCTCTACGGACAATATGCTATGGTTTTGTTTTTAATATTTTTAGAGGGGCCCCGGGGAGGGATCACTGTGAGAGCTACATTTCCATTTTTTCTCTTGAGCCTTCCTTTATGTTCTAATGAAGTATCTCAGTTAAATTGTTCAGAATTTAAATTGTGTTCAGTTGAAACAGAAAAAAATTGCTTTTGGGGGCCCCAGGTAATTGCACCTGCTGGGGCGGCAGTAGTTACACCACTGCTTGTTCCAATGTTCAAGTGAGTGTATCATTACTATTATTAAGGATAGACGTATAGAAGTTTCCTAAAATATTTTGTAATTATTCTATACTTTTGACCAATGCAGTGTTTATGATGTTTCTTGGGAAAAAAAACAAAACAAAAAAAAACCTTGCCTGTTGATGATTCTGTTAATCTTAAGACTTGTCATTAATTCCCCACACAATTTCAATTAGGCAACATTTCGAATAGTGTAGTCTTTCTTAGATTACTATTCTTTACTACTTTACTTACCATTCATTACTGTTCTTTTGACATATTTTAAATAACAATTTCATTTTCAATTTGCCACCAGCATCGTTTGGTTCCAAGATACATAGAATAAGGTTAGGTGCCATAATCTAGCCTTTCCTCGTAGCATGTTCTGTAATTACTGGACCTTATCTGGTTCATTGTCCATTGCAAAATAATTTTTGACAGCCAATAAAAATGCATATGGCATCTCTGTTATGTCTCCTTCAAAAAATTAATGTTTGGATGTTTGCCATTACTCTTACACTTCATATTTACTGATAAATTTTGGAGTTTTTGTATCCATTCTTTAAATTTCGTTTCTAAACTCTTTTTGTCAACACCAAATTTCCAAGTTGTTCATCATATAACATTTTAACAATGCATTGACCAACTTTTTTCCCATAATGTACTGTAACAAGAATGCTGCGTGCTGCAATGATTGCTAGTCGTAGATATTGCCAGTTTGTATGACGGTTTCTTTTGCATCTAGTCTGGCTGCTAAACTACCGTCCTGGACAGCAATAGAAGAAGTCTGATGGCAAAGTTGTATGGCGAAAAATGTGCATTAGCTGGTGTTCACCAAATAATTTTTAAAATGTTTTAATTTTTAAAATGTTATTATTTATCAAATTTGTTTAGGAAATTTTTAATAAATGTAATTTCATATTAGGTAAATGTTTTATAATTAGTGAATTTTACTATTACATATTATATTTGATTTTACATACTTATGCACATATTTTGACGTTTCATACGACATATTTTTCCGAACTCTAGTTATAGGGTTACTCTAAATAGCACTGCTTGTGAGGTGCGCCCTTTGCAGGTGTCATGTCTGCCATACCATAGATATGCCTCTGTTGTTACTGCACCCTGCCTTAAGGAAATACTGATTAACATTATTTACATACTTCTTGAAATATTTTATGATCTTCAACAACGGAAAAAAAATGTGATTTGAAAAATTAACCACATTGTTAACTTGCTTTGTATGAAAACGTTGGTTACAAGATAAAGGGAGGGTCATTTAGTGCCCACCTCATTTTTGACTATATTTTGTTGTTACGGTTACCAACTTGACAGTGGTTATGGACTCATAAAATTCAGTCTGTTTCTGACAAAATCATAATCTATCGCATTTCTCCCAATTTTTGTGAGAGTTATAAAATGTTTCGATATAAAAAGTCCCTCAATTCAGGGTTAATGTCTTGTCTGTATATAATGTCTTGTCCCCGAGTTTGTTGTTGAAATTTCTTATCTTTGATTTATACTACTACAATAGTTTTCTAGAATATTACTTTCAAGTTTATCATCTCTTTCGTTAATTAAATTTCAATCCATACCTTCTATTTCCTTTAAAATGTTCTTTAACTTTTGGTAGGGATAGTGCTAAATGTACTCTATAAAATGACATAAACGCCATCTATTCTTTTGTTTTTTCAAAAATTACAAAAATGTTTCTTTTTTTACTTGTCTCTCATGTTGTTAATATTTATATTAGCGGCAATTTGTTCACATTATTGTATTTATGAGTACACGTGCTTCAAAAAATGTCATAAAGTTTCTCGAAAATTTTACATTTTTCTGTGAAAACTAGCTCAAAACTCTCGAGTTTACAGTTACTCATTTTCCAACCATCTCCATATTAAAATTCTGCAAACTAAAACCAGCACTTATCACGTTCAAAATTATAGATTGGAGGCATAGAAAAATGTTTAAAACCTATCGCATTTCATTCTTTAAGAATTAGAATATGTTCAAGTGAACTCAAACTGTAATTAAAAGACAAAGATTTACCTTCCAAAGCTTTGAGAAACGAGAAGACTGGAACACCTTAAACAGGAAACTGTTTAATTTCTATGTAAAGAAAGTTTAAAATCAAAATATAATTCAAAGACGATTTATTAATAAAGGATATTCACAATAACATGAACATTATCCTGCGTGTTTTATAATACTATTCTATACTATATTATAATTCGCGTTTTATATATCCATCCATCCTTGAAAACAGGGACACCCAACGTTTAGCCCAAATTCATGTATAGTGTCACATCGCAGTCAGTAAAGCGATTAATTCAACTCAATATATGATACTGGCAAGTGAGAAAATTGAATTTATGTGGGATGTACCACATGGACACTTGAGGATTGCGAAGTCGCGCATCACACATCTTTCAACACTGACTCGTGGACAGGTGCAACATGAACAGAGTATTTTGTAGCTGAAGGTGGTTTGAGCAAGATATTCCCTGGTAGATAGAGAGTTCATATTACGTTCAAAAATAATTATTTGTGAGATAAGTGGGTATTGTGGGACCTACATATACCAAATAACGAATTTTATGTTGAGTTTTATTTAATTATTCGAATTAATTTACATTAATAGATGTAAATTAAAAATATTATAATACCACATAAAGAGCTACCCTTATTAGTTTCTTAAAATAGTACCAATAGATCGCATGGCTGGTGAATGAAAAATTGAAGCATAAGATTGAATATAAATGCACTATTACACAATTGGTTAGAGCAAAATCATAAAACGTAACATTGTAGACACATAACTATTTATTTTTGTGCAGTAATTGCTAATACTGGCAAAAATTTCAGTGTTTGAGTGAGGCGAAAAGTCTGTCTGATTTAGATGCACATTATTGTTTAAAGTACGGTATTCAAAGTTAAAGCTGATAAAATGAAAATACTGCACAGATAATTCTGAGAGCAGTATTATTGAGACTTTCAATAATAAAATTATAACATTGTTGGAATAAATTCTTCAAAAGAGATTTCTAAGTGGCATAGTCTTTTGTAATTGTTTGTCTTGATGTTGCACTCAAAATGGAAAAAGGTTTCAATGTTTTGAAATAAAGAGAGACGATTCAAATGCATGACTATTGTTCAGGAATGCAAACAATTAGATAAAATATAGTGCTGAAGAAAAAAGGAGTTTCTATTAAAATACTAAAATTACCAAAAGTTGAATATATATTATATAATTTCAAATAAAATGTAATGTTTTTAATTTTATAAATGCTTAATTATTAAATTTGCCCAAGCGGATTTACATACTATAGGTCTTCAAGCACAAAACTACACTGAGCACTCCTTCAGGAAAATCTTTAAAACTAACTATGAATAAATCTAAAAAACACTATTTATGACGAAATAAATCATTGTTCCAATACATATGGTAATTAACAGATTGCTTTTTAAATTTATCATTTACAAATACACCGTTTGGTTTCTTATTGTTCCATTCAATTTATTTTTAAAATCAAACGTTGTTCAGTAAACTATTTGATCTTCTGTTATGTCTCCTCTCAAAAAAATTAATGTTTGGATGTTTGCCATTACTCTTACACTTCCATATTTACATGTAAATTTTGGAGTTTTTGTATCCATTCTTTAAATTTCGTTTCTAAACTCTTTTGTCAACACCAAATTTCCAAGTTGTTCATCATATAACATTTTAACAATGCATTGACCAACTTTTTTCCCGAATAATGTACTGTAACAAGAATGGCTGCGTGCTGCAATGATTGCTAGTCGTAGATATTGCCAGTTTGTATGACGGTTTCCTATTTGCAATCTAGTCTGGCTGCTAAACTACCGTCCTGGACAGCAATAGAAGAAGTCTGATGGCAAAGTTTATGGCGAAAATGTGGCATTAGCTGGTGTTCACCAAATAATTTTTAAAATGTTTGTATTATTTATCAAATTTGTTTAGGAAATTTTTAATAAATGAATTTCATATTAGGTAAATTTTTTATAATATAGTAATTTACTATTACATATTATATTGATTTACATACTTATGCACATATTTTGACGTTTCATACGACATATTTTTCCGAACTCTAGTATATAGGTTTACTCCTATAATAGGCACTGGCTTGTGAGGTGCGCCCTTTGCAGGTGTCATGTCCTGCCATACCATAGATATGCCTCTGTTGTTACTGCACCCTGCCTTAAGGAAATACTGATTAACAGTTATTTACATACTTCTTGAAATATTTTATGATCTTCAAACAACGGAAAAAAAATGTGATTTGAAAAATTAACCACATTGTTAACTTGCTTTTGTATGAAAAACGTTGGTTACAATAAAGGGAGGTCTTTAGGTGAGAAAGAATTTTCTTCTCACTAAATCTTCTTCTTTTCTAGATATTACTTTCAAATAGTTTAGATCATCTCTTTCGTTAATTAAATTTCACACCATACCTTCTGTTTCCTTTAAAATGTTCTTTAACTTTTGGTAGGGATAGTGTACTGTTATAAAATGACATAAAACGCCATCTATTCTTTTGTTTTTTCAAAAATTACAAAGTGTTTCTTTTTTTACTTGGTCTCTCATGTCGTTAATTATTTATATTAGCGGCAATTTGTTCACATTATTGTTTTATGAGTACACGTGCTTCAGAAAAATGTCATAAAGTTTCCTCGAAAATTTACATTTTTCTGTGAAAAACTAGCTCAAAACTCGAGTTTACAGTTACTTCATTTTCCAACCATCTCATATTAAAATTCTGCAAACTAAAACCAGCACTTATCACGTTCAAATTATAGATTGGAGGCATAGAAAAATGTTTAAAACCTATCGCATTCATTCTTTAAGAATTAGAATATGTTCAAGTGAAACTCAAACTGTAATTAAAAGACAAAGATTTACCTTCCAAAGCTTGAGAAACGGAGAAGACTGAACACCTTAAACAGGAAACTGTTTAATTTCTATGTAAAGAAAGTTTAAAAATCAAAATATAATTCAAAGACGATTTATTAATAAAGGATATTCACATAACATGAACATTATCCTGCGTGTTTTTATAATACTATTCTATACTATATTATAATTCGCGTTTTATATATCCATCCATCCTGAAAACAGGGACACCCAACGTTTAGCCCAATTCATGTATAGTGTCACATCGCAGTCAGTAAAGCGATTAATTCAACTCAATATATGATACTGGCAAGTGAGAAAATTGAATTTATGTGGGATGTACACATGGCCACTTGAGGATTGCGAAGTCGCGCATCACACATCTTAACACTGACTCGTGGACAGGTGCACCATGAACAGAGTATTTTGTAGCTGAAGGTGTTTGAGCAAGATATTCCCTGGTAGAATGAGAGTTCATATTACGTTCAAAAATAATTATTGTGTGAGATAAGTGGTATTGTGGGACCTACATATACCAAATAACGAATTTTATGTTGAGTTTTATTTAATTATTCGAAATTAATTTACATTAATAGATGTAAATTAAAAATATTATAATACCACATAAAGAGCTACCCTTATTAGTTTCTTAAAATAGTACCAAAATAGATCGCATGGCTGGTGAATGAAAATTGAAGCATAAGATTGAATATAAATGCACTATTACACAATTGGTTAGAGCAAAATCATAAAACGTAACATTGTAGACACATAACTATTTATTTTTGTGCAGTAATTGCTAATACTGCAAAAATTTCAGTGTTGAGTGAGGCGAAAAGTCTGTCTGATTTAGATGCACATTATTGTTTAAAGTACGTATTAAGTTAAAGCTTGATAAATGAAAATACTGCAACAGATAATTCTGAGAGCAGTAATTTATGAGATCTTCAATAATAAAATTATAACATTGTGGAATAAATTCTTCAAAAGAGTTTCTAAGTGGCATAGTCTTTTGTAATTGTTTGTCTTGATGTTGCACTCAAAATGGAAAAAGGTTTCAATGTTTTGAAAATAAGATGAGAACGATTCAAAATGCATGACTATTGTTCAGGAAATGCAAACAATTAGATAAAATATAGTGCTGAAGAAAAAGGAGTTTCTATTAAAATACCTAAAATTACCAAAAGTTGAATATATCATTCCTCTTATAATTTCAATAAAATGTAATTTTTAATTTTATAAATGTAATTATTAAAATTTGCCCCAAGCGGATTTACATACTATAGGTCTTCAAGCACAAAACTACACTGAGCACTCCTTCAGGAAAATCTTTAAAACTAACTATGAATAAATCTAAAAAACACTATTTATGACGAAATAAATCATTGTTCCAATACATATGGTAATTAACAGATTGCTTTTTAAATTTATCATTTACAAATACACCCGTTTGGTTTCTTAATTGTTCCATTCAATTTATTTTAAAAATCAAACGTTGTTCAGTAAACTATTTGATTAATGCTATTCAAATAAAAACCATTTTATGAAGGTTCTTAATATTTATTTTTAAAAAACCGAGCACGAGGATAGGAGTCCTAAGCCTAATTTTGCTAGAGGGTAATCCACCTCTGCATTCACCTACACCTTGATTGGTTGATATTGAATACCAACAAAACAGTATTTTTATCATTGCAACACATTTGAAGCCACTGCAAAGTCTATTTATTCTGAAACGAATGCCCCACTCATGTAGCAATACAGAAAGAGGTGCTAACCCTATGTTAAATTTCTGTGTGCATTTGAGTTCTGTGTAAGCATCTGTGATGCAAAAGGCAATTGGCCATCACTGTGTATCTCCATAATAAAAAAAAGAGAATCATGAACATAATTTTCGAATAATTGAAATAAATAATTATTC
>BOPP01000053.1:1528171-1562176 GCA_017312745.1 Gryllus bimaculatus | reverse complement strand
CCCTGATCCACTCTTTAGGGATGAATTAATTCCCAAGGTTAGTGAATCCCGCCTTCTCCTGTTAAATCATGCACCATTCATACTTGAATGCTTCTGGGGCACTACCCGCGTAAGACCTGTCTACTACACTCTAAAGAAATAAGCAAGGAAGATGAGGAAAGACTCCCTAGCCCTCAAAACCCAATAGCGTCGGGGTCAGAAAAAAAAACACGAGTTGGCCAAGGGAGACCGATAGAATAGATGAAAGCATTGTGGCACAAGAGAGTTAAAGATGTCACAATGGTAGATGAAGGAACCATTAACGATAGGGAAACATCCTTATGGGGAAGACAAAAGGATAGGAAAAGAAGTACGATTAGATGGGATGGATGAGGACGTGGTAGGACACCGACTGTAGTCTGGCTTAACACCAGCCCCTCAGGTTTTGGCCTGTCGGCGATGGGTCGACCCTACCAGTAGTCATGCGTAGAAATAGCTCGTATGGCTACCGCATAGCTACCGGACTTAGCCCCTTCCACCTCACATGAAGCACACAAGCCTCCCCGCCCGCACGGACAGTGCTACTTCAAGGCGGTGTCCCCAGGGGAGGACAATAATGTTAATTATTTCTTATATTTACTGTATTTTCATGTGCTTACGGAGAACTATAATGCACGTAATGTCTTTAAACTTTTTAATGACAATGGATGATAACTGAAAAAATAGCAAAGTATTACTTTATAAGTTTTTATACCATTTATTTTTATATTTCCTAATTGTATTGATTCTTTAAACTATATTACATGCTCAAAAATAACAAATTCAAGATAGAAGTGTTTATTGTAGAAGAAAAAAATCACTAAATAACTGAAACTAATTCTAAAACGGACAACGGACACTGATATAAATAACACCAAGGACAGTTCACTCATCAAAAGGTTCTCCAAATCACCATTGTCCTGGCAAAAACGTTCTCACCTAGAAATAAAACCAGAAAGTTACTTACAACTAGCGAAATTCTTATTGGCGTTCTCGTGGACGTACAGGAAAAGAGAGTTTCATGTTATATAAGTTATATGTTATACATGTTCACGAGAATATAAGTTAATATTTATTTACTATGGGAAGATAATTGTGATTCTTGACGTATGAATCAATCTCGTCTTTAATAACTCTGAAGGTAAACGGTGGTAGCGCAATTGATTGTGAAAGCTGTACCACAACTTCCAAGGATTTGTGTGAAAAGAAATCATCAAAAATATTTTAATCCAACTTCGCAAAGTAGTTTCCCTGCGTGTGACGAGAGCGCAATAGATTTAATAACGATCATTGACATTATTTGTGTAAATTTTGTACCAGCGATCGTGAAGAACATTGCTGCTGTTACTCATGAAGTAATGGAGAGGCGTAAGTACTTGAATTCAAAACCTCTCAGTCGAAAAGCTCTGTGTTTGTAATGCAGATCTCAGTATATTTGCATGTAGTAGCCGATCAAAAATTGGTCGGTGAGCAGCGCGCCTGCTGTGAGTAGCAAAACTTTTAGCTATAAAAAGAAGTTTGCCGGAGTGCCTAGGCAGAGAGTATATATCGTAGTACCGGAGAGTATATATCGTAGTATCGAGAGTACCGGAGTGCCGAGGCTTTTAAGCATACTAGCGAGGCTTTTAAGCTCTGGCTTAGCGTCGTCCGCAGCTGATACCAATGTTGCTTTCGGAGTCGCGCCCACGTTTTGCCTTTCAGTTTGCACTCTATATCTGAATGTCTTTACTGAGTGAAGCACGATGCGATTATGTGTATAACGGATGTCTTCAACAGACGCGACATTTTTTTTTTTTTTTGAAACCCGTCGCTGTGATTGTGCCGTACGTATTGCGTATTTATTTTAGCCAACCCTCAAGTAACTTTCATGCTTTTCCCTCATGACGCTCTCACTTGTTATTTTTCAAGTGGCGTTTTAAATATTAGAAAACTACAGGATCCGAGTCCTGTCGCGGTCGCCAATTTGTATGTTAAAGTAACATATTAAATAAAAATTAAATTAACTACGGTCACCAGCCTAAAAAGACAATATTTAATTAACCAAAGTGGACATCTACTGGCAATGCGCGAAGTAACACAAAACTTCAACGACCGTGAGCAAAGGGGGTGGGAGGGAAGGGTAGGCGGCGGTCGCCGATAACGAAAAGCAGTGGGTCTTTGCCGTTGTTTCAGGGAACATGAATGGGAGACCATCTACACCCGTTAATTTGCTTTCGGGATGGGAATAAAGGTTTCCTTTTGGAACAATGGCGAAATGTTTAGTATGTTCCAAAGAAATGAAGTACCTGAGGAACCTGCGAAATAAAAATAAATTCTATGAATTGGCATACATCCCACAATCGTGGGATAAGTAAAGTAATTTGCAAGTTGAAGGTAATGGAAAAGATACTAAAAATCATGAGATTTACATTCTCAAAACTATATATCAAAAATAATCAAGCCTGGGGTCCAAATTCTCTCATGTTACCCCTACCGGGTACTTATTTGTTAACATTAAATATTGTTTCAAAACGAAATAATTCATTATTTTATAACCCATTGTATAAAATGTTATTGTTCTAAAATGTTAAAACTCTTTTCCAAAATGTTATTTAATAGAAGAATGATGTGGAATTACCGTACTGATTATGATGAAGAGTCGGATATTGCTTTGAGTTATGTTATAATGTATGTTCTATTATATAATTCTTCATATTGTTATTGTATCATAAACATTCTAAATAATAATTATCATTTAATAAATGTAATTATTGATTTTCCAAGCAAACATTTTCCCCCATTTCCATACCATCATTAGATCACTGTGCGCCGGACGCCGCATTTGGCTTTGCTCCGCCGCTCAGCTCGGAGCAGGAGAGCAGGTTTCTGTGGCATCACAGAGCATTGAGTTGGCAAGCACTAATCTAATTAAATGTTATTTGCAGCTTCCTCAGCGAGAACAGTCTTCATTTTTATTTGCCTTTAAATTGTATGGTTTGATCAGCAAACAGCTTTCTAAAGATTATCACATTCTAAATATAAATGTATTCTATATTCTAAAAAAAAATTGTTGAAAGACTCAATTAAAATGTTTGAAAGTCAAACTGCAAAAATTCCATTTGCTTCTCTGAAATAATTATATTGTATTGGGCATTTGTCTGTTTTCATAAATTAATAAATTAAAAATGAAATACAGTGATGCCTTTATGTCGGCCTTCTAAATTTGCACCTAAAAGTGGTTGTCATGAAGGGGTTTCATTTATTAAGTCTGCATTCTGGGCATTGGCGTAAATACATACATAAACTATGTATTTATTAGTTTATTTAATAAAAACTACAAATAATATGCAAATATCATGCAATCTATTAACAACCATTAAAACTATTGTACATACCAGACTCTTATATTATTCTTTGTGTGTTTTGAGCATAAAATGTAATATGGTTGTCTGTTTGAATTTTTTTGTAAACCAGCATTATAAGCAACCCTTTTCCATTAACAAAATTGTTCATAATATGACATATTATTGCATTAATCATTACGTCATTGCTATTTCTGCACATAATATGAGCCATCACTGACGTAATAGTCAAGGCCCCTGTAGATTATCAGTTATGGAGTTCAAAGAAGGCAGTGGTACCATGTAAATAGATTGCAGTGTTCACAATAAAATCAAATACGTTATAAAAAAAACTTACTTTTAAAAACTGATTTATTAATTTATTACTCCTTTAAAATTATATTTTGTTTTTATGTGGTAATATAACAAGAACAACAAAAACATCAAATTAATTCTTGTGAACATGTACATTAATTGTTAAATTTGAATTGTTCGATTTGATGGTCAGTGACACTCCAGATCATGCATTTATATCTAAACCGCTTGATTTTTCTTTGCTTTCTGCAATAACCAATATCTTGTTAGCTATTTGAATCTTGTTATTCAACGATTCTTCAATGTCAGACTCGGCTGTACTTGTAGACCGCCATCCTCCATGACATTTAAGTGTAGTGATATCACCACTATTGTCTGTGAGAAACGTCGCGGATGTCTCGTAAACGAATGACACTTTTCTTCATTTGGTAATTTTAAAAAATTTGCAATACTTTTTGGTATTTTCGCAAATGTTTTGATACTGATTGCAGCTGTGTTTGCCATGATTGTAAAACAAAAAAGTTGATTATGTTTGATATGTGAGGGTCTTAAGGAAATATATTTTTTACAGACTTCAATATAATTAAATTTTTTACTGGATAAGATAGTAAGTATTCTGAGCTTGTTATTTTTTGTGGCTTTTAATGTTTACTATCAAAGCAGAACCTTCCTCTTTCACATCGTTGATGCACAAATTGTTCAATTCAACACGTCTACAAGTACCAAATATGCGAAAAATAGTAACAACCTGAAAAACAGTTATTGAATAACCAGTTAACACGAGTTAATGATTAAAACTGAACTATTATTGCCATTGTCATTATTATACTTTGATTATAAGAAAAGTTTCATCATCAGCTTTTGTAAGAAATGTGTTTACATCTTGTTGGGAAAATACCATTGCCTTTATGGGCGGATGTCCCACATTTGCTTGTTTAATAAGTAAACTTACTTTATGAAAAGTTCCAATATCAATATTGTCTTTGATCTGGAATAAGTGCATCATAGTGTCGACGCTTTACATGCTGTGGACTTAATGTTTAAAGAAGTATGTATTAAATTAACAAACGTCTTTATTCTAGCATGTGCATTATACTAACTTAACCAACCTCCTCTGACAGATATGAAAGAACAACAGCTTTGCATAATAAATTTGCAAGTTTTTCATCCATCTTATTTCCTAAACTTTAAGTAGTCTTTCTCATAAAGTTTGCAAGCCTTTTTCGGTATCAAAGCATTTTCTGCTTTTGCAGCTTCTTCCATAATTTCTCTGGGTAAATCCATTATGTTTGAATCGTGACTTTCAAACTAATTGCCATTTGTAAACAAAGTAGTTGCTTAGGTAGCATTCATGACGTCATAACATGAATTCGAGAACTACAACTACGAATTACAACTTAACATCCAAATTAATTTCGCTTCCTTTAATCCTTATAATACTGTTAAACAAAAAAATAGTGTATGCAACACATTTATAATGTTACTTTTTTGCACTCATAAGAAGATATTACCGAACTTACTCCTAACGTCGTTCGTTCGGTAATATCTTCTGCAAAAAAGGTATTATTGTGTGTGTGCAAAAAAGGACAACATGATAAACTAATTGCATAATATACTATTTTACACGTTCAGACACAATATTGTGTTCATATTTTTTTTTTTTTTCAATTTCATTTCACAAATTTATTAACTTGACATTTTTCAAATAATTTGCCAATAACATATTACTTCTAATACCGGAGAGGGTTTGAGGTAATAATAATGGTTCAACTGGAAACCTATCAATTTATTCCTCGTTGTCGACCGGGACAACTTCGGAATCACATCATCCCAAGTTTTATTATTAGTAAAACAGTCGACCCGTTGAATTAGCAATGTCAACATCAATACTACTGACTTCATACAAATTATCGATGACATCTACTCTGCTGTCATGCACTGTTTCACTAGTCAAATCAGCACATTCAAATGTATAGTTTATAAAACAATTTTTAATTGTTTCAGATCTCGCTTCATTCCAAGCACTTTAAACAATCAACCCACTGCATCCAAAACTGTAGTAGATTTTGCTAATTCATGAACTGCTGAGGCGTCATCCATTCCAGCAACTAATGATCTCATTAGTTTATTCCTATTCAAGATTTTGAACATACGAATTATTCCCTGATCCAGGGGTTGCAAGCAAGATACCGTATTTGGCAAAATTATTTTATTTCTACACTTCAAAATTTTGCGTTGCAATACATGGAGCATTATCGACGATGAGTAAAATCTTTTGCATATTGCATTTTCGTGTTCAGTTTGTGCAGCCTTGTACGAAAAATTTCACACGTTATCCATGCTTTTTTTGTTGGCGAACCAGAATATGTTTAAAGCATCGTAGACGCAATGTATGGATAACAATTGGCGCATAACGCAATTGTTTGTATCTACATTGCTAACTAACCACCCTTCTTCACTGCAAGCTTATTGCGTATCGGGTATTGCTTTAAATAGATGGCCTCACTCATGCGGCATATGTTACATGGCACGTATCCTTTGGTAATAACGGAAATTCGCGATTTCCTATCACTAGTCATATTTTCATTGACTTCACCGCTTTTGACACTTAACACTTCAAAACACAATGTTGCGGCGAACACGAAAACTGACCAACCATTCACTAGCACTAAAATTTCGACTCCACGGTCTGATAGGATTCGAAGAGCTTTTCCTTGTATCTTTAGCCCATTTCAGGGAGGTCCTGAATTTTGAGGTTTGAATGAGCACGATTGAACCATTGTAAAGAAACACTGTAATGCCTTGTAAGGCATTACTTCTCTTCTTAGTGTCCTTATTAACGTTATCAATGTGTCAAGTACCGATCCCGATAATCAAAAATTTACCGTATCTGACTTTTACCAGATTAACACCTTAGTTAACTTTCACTGCGATTTTCCGTTTTCGCTTTCTCTTATCACTGATAAGCGAGTTTCTTTTGACGATTGAAAGGGTGAAATGGGAAAGGGATTGGCCAGGGTGAAATGAAAATTGTAGCGAAAACAGGCATTCCTAGTGCAGTCCCTACACAATTAGCGGCAACACTACTCTGCGAAAGCACATTAAGCGGTACATTGCATGAAGGAGAAATCAGTGAACCTGCCTCCAATGCCATTCTAAGAATAGCACACCCAAAGGGGCAGTTGTCTGCGGCGGTACCCCCTACCTCATGGGAAACCGCCGGTTGCCACCAAGGCTGCAAGTTGCAGCTAGCAGAAAACGACATACGACAATGAAAAACATTTCTCCATAATTGGATAAAATGGTCACTTTAAAGGGGCAAAAGATTTTGTTGAGGAATTGAAGGTCGTTCGTTGGGAATAGGAGTGGTCGAAATAGAGGGACTTTCTAAGCATTGGTATTATGGGAAAAACATTCCGTCCCGAAAAAAGTGATCGGGAAGAGGGGTTTCACTTTATTTATAACTGAGTCCTGTGTCAGATGAACAGAGAGGCCATGTGAAGGAATTGAGTGTGTGTTGGTAAGTAGTCCTTCCTCATAGAGCACGTGTTGTTTTGACACTGTTTTTAGCACTTTTTTCTGAAACATCCTGTACGGTTAATTTTTTAAAATATATTTTCCTTTGAAGCAGGACTACCCTATAAGGTAACGCTGTGAACGGTTTTATGTTGAGGTAGCTGGAAGAACTTAAAGAGACCCAAGTTGAACTGAAGGCACTGAGAGAGGAGACAGAGCAGCTGCGCCACAAGCAAGCAGTGCAGGACGAGAAGCTGGCTGAGAAGCACAGTGCACTTCAGGAGAAGGCATCACGCGAGCGTTTCCTGGAAGAGTGCATTATGTTGGAGACACAGGCCACGGAATCTGCAGCAGAGCTTATTGACCTAGCAGTTCAAGTAGAGTGAGTACCAACTATGCCTAATAGTCAATTGTGTTTGAACATGTTTATTATGCAAATAATTTAGTTTTAAGGGTGCATCGAAGGCTGGGATTTTGAAATTGAATAAAACTTTATGCTTAGTTGTAGGGTACAGTTGCCATGTCATGCATTTCAAAGGCATAAGTGGAAAACACAAAAGACAACTCAAGTGAGCAGATTCTGTGAAGTTGTCTGATGTTGCAATTGGTAACAGACTTGGATCAACTGTCAGTGTTTCGTGTTTCAATCCCGTGTGTGTTGTCTTTGTTTTGTTTCTTTTTTTCTGCGACATTATTATTAATTACAATATTCAGAAAAGCTGTTTCTGCATTACTTTTTTTCCCATTAGTGTCTGATTTGCATTTAATTCACTTTTTTTTAAATGATATGATAAATCATTTTTTAGAAATTAACTAAAATCAATATTTGAATTACTTTCAAGGCGCTGGCAGGAAATAAAAAATACAGAAGCTGGGAGTTCAATAAGTATCACTCAGCGTTTAAGCTTGGATTGTTGTTAGTTGTGCCACCAGGTAACTTGGCTGTGTCTGCTCAGTCAGATCCTTTGCTCGGCTGACAGTACACCCAAGATATTTTTCTACTCCCTCTGAATTATTCTTTTACTAGAATGGCTGCAGTGTGTTGCATAATGATTGCCATTATGCTACAACTTCATTGTAGCACTAGTGTTTGACACCAGTCAGAGAGAAGTAACTCAGTGCAACAAATTTGAATTTAATGTTGTGTTGCGAGATGAAAGGATGTGTTCTTTACTAAATTATATACACTGATTGGGAAAATGAAATCAAATGTTTCATCACAAACCTGTTTTTCTGGAAAAGATACACCACATATACCACTTTCGAGAAACTTGGAAACGACTCGCTAACGATACCGGAGGAGTTGATTAATATACATATGAAGTAACTAAAATTGTTTGTATAATTAATTATTTGTATTACAGAACATAAAATGAAAACAATATGAGGAAACTGCATAAAGCGTGAAATGTACTTAGAAGTTGGGTGGATGGTGAAACTTCTCGTAGGAATTTTGATTAAATTTTGTTGTTGAATAGTGTGAAGGATGTTTAAGAGAATGGTGCAGGTCTAATTTTCATTGAAATCTCCAATTTTTAATTTGTGGGGGGCGGGGGGGGGTGATACGATAAAACTACAGAATTGAAGGTAAACATTTATGTCTCAGACAGTACCTGTTTTCTGGATAATTACACCACAGATTTTCAAATTTGTGTGTGTGTGGTTTTTTGTGACATTTGTTATTTGAATAGCCAGTGTACTTCAGGAGTAGTCTCATGTTCTTGTAGGTTTTAGTTTAACCGAACGAAATGGCCACCAGTATCAAAGGTTTCTTGTTTCCATTATGTAAGAGAACAGCTTTGAGACTACTCTCTGGCGAATGTTTAAATAGGTGCCAATCTTCCATAGTGTGAATCGTGCCAATTTTTGTAAGCAGCCGATTTATGTCATTACAATATACCAAACTCTCTTCCTTTGAGAAAAACGAGAGGAAAGATCAAGATGTTGTTTATTGAATGTAATATTAGTGTTTTCTTGAAGGTTAGACCAAAGTAATTCTGCTTGCCTTTTTGAAAGATTTGGATCTCTTACAAGATCGCTCAATTCTGCCTGTGACAATTTGCTGTGGTTTTAGCCAAGCTGTAGATAGTATGTAGTAAAGATCTTCGTTATCTGTTCATTTGTCTGTACCAGCATCATTTCTATTCCATTGGAGTTTTTGGAACTGAGAGAGAATCCCCCTCCACGGTTTCTGTATGGTATTCTGGCGGCTCATTGTTTGTATTTGCAAGAATAAACATAGACAATATATATAAACGAAATCGCAAATTGCCTTTTTTACTTTTTCAAGATTGAGCACAAATAGTAAATTCCTGCAATTGAATTGCTACTCGAACTATGTGAACAATATTGAAAATTGTATTTCTTTGATTATGTAAGATTTTTAGAAATATAGTAATTCGTTATCTGGAAAAGATGATTATCCATTTAATACACACTATCGCTCAAGTACCAATTGCAGATTGGAGGAATCAGTTAATTTATTTGTGACTTTTTGTGGTAATGTTAACTCGTCTGTTGTTTCTTACTCGGGTAAATGTGAGGAAATGCTTTCTTATGACTTTACCAGAAAAAGGAATAAAATAATAGCAGATTATAAATTTGAAGATGAAATTTTAAGAAGAGTTGATTGTATGGTGTTGACCTGGTCACATTGGGTGTCACGTTTGATGATAAGCTGACTTTTGGGAATCATGTTCAGGGAGTTATTTCTAAGGCACTAAAAATATGGGGTATGGTCTTGCGAGACTCTGTGCAGTTTTGATCTGCTGTTTTTTACTGCTGACCCTTTTGTTTTTTTTATTGAGCATTTGTTAGACTAATTCTTGAATATGCATTGCCTGTTTGGAACCCATATACAAAATTGAGTATACCAGCCATGGAAAGAATTGAACTAGGTTCCTAAGGATTTTTGCCCATAGAATTGGTCTGAAAATGGCCCTAGGCGATCATGACAGTGTCATTCTCCTAAGATCTAAATTAAATAATCTTCATGGTAGAAGAAAGCATGCTGATATTTATTTCGTACTTGGTGTTTTGATGGATAGAATAGACTGCACAGACATTCTCTCTTACATTCTGACATTCGTTTAGAGTATCAAAGCTAATCTTCAGAAGAATGACTTCCTTTTTAGTTGATGCTTCTGTGAGTTACAATTATATTAGAGACAATGAATCATGGTTTGGCGAATAGCTTAGGAACCGACAATCATATTTTGACGACTGGAAATTACGCCTTTCAAGATTTTTGGAATAGATATCGTGATTAGTTTTGATAATGTGATATTTGTAAGCTTTTATTTACTTTTATTTTCCTTCTTTTGAGCTTATATTTGTACTACTTTCTGTCGATGAGATCTTTTGGATATTTTATATGTAGCTACACATGCTAACAATTACTGTTAATTCTTTTTGAACTGGTATTTTAACTGTGTAAAGGATATCCCCTGTTAATTTTATTGAATAAATATTATTACTTATTTATTACTGATAACTGTAACAAGTGCAAAATTATAATACTAATAATTTGCATGAGGAATTAATCCTATGTGCATGCCTGCAAAACTCATCTTCTTTTTCTATTATATGTGTGTGCACTTGGGTACGTGTCAAACACACAATGTTTATTCTATGGACAAAAACCTGTGCACTGACTGTGCTTTCCATCCGTTCACATTGTTAATTGTAAATATATAAAGTACCACTTCATTGATTGCACATGTAGAAATTCATATTCTTTGTGCCTGCAGGAAACAGCACAGTCGTTTGCTTGAGAGCAACACCCAAACAGAGCCTGTGTTAAGGAAGTTTGAAGCTGTGATGAAAAAAGAGAGTCAATTGGAGAGTAGAAAGGCGGCTTTGGAAGAAGATATTGTAGTTCAACAAAAGATCTTAGCTGATTCAGTGAAGGAGAGGAAAGAACTTGAAAGGTTGTGGTGGTTGTTGTTGTTGTTGTTTTTTTCCATTTCATTTGGCCATGAAATGAAATGCTTCAATGATGATGATCTCTTATTATTATTATTTATTATTATTATTATTATTATTGTTGTTGTTATTGTTATTATCATCATCATCATCATCATCATCATCATAGTAAAATCTGTCTAAACTGGAATCAATATGGACAAAAAATTGTTCCCATTTAGGAAGGTGTCAGTGTTATGCAGGGTTGTTCATTTATTATACTTGGTTATGTATATTTTTCTATACTGATACTAGGAACATGACTTTATTATTATTATAAAAATATATTAATATATAACGTATTTATGGAAGAAATAACCAATAAATTAATATTAAACATGATTTCTGACAATGAAAAGGAACACAACTTGTTCACTAAAAGAATGTTATTTTCTCCAACATTCATCGAGTATTTTTGCTATTTGGTATTCTCTCTTACTAACTAACACCTTTTCAGTTAGATTTTCTGAAGATGAAAAATTTTAATATTTAGTTTTATGATTTCCATCACTCCAAATATTATTATTTTACCAACTGGTTATGAAACACACTCTTTCAGCACACAATGCGTCACAGCCCAGAGTACTAAGGTTTCTGATACCCTTGCATGAATTTGAGCAATGCAGCTCTGGTCAAGGGGTTACGATTGTCAACGAGGGCCTGGAAGATGCGAGAATACACGCCTGGCTCGTACATCTTACGCTCGTACACCGTACACCCTACGCTCAGAGAGACAGGAGAGAAAAAATTCCCCTATGGATATACCTTGAGAGACATGAACCCCTACGTCAAATTCTGCGCTAACAGCTGAAGCACCTTTCCTTCACTGTATGACTGCCACGTCTAGCACACATATTACATGGACAGAGATACTAAAACAGATTGTTGATTCATTCAATCCATTAAAAGTATCTTGCTTCTCTTTGCCAACTGCATTAAATTCATAGAAATTCTGTTTTATGAAGTTTTTTCCTCTGCATGACATGAAAAAACGTACTGTCTTTGCCTCTGACAGATTCCGTTTTATGCTGTCTCATATGTCACGTGACCGACCATTCAAGCATGAAGATGAGCTAAGGTCAGTGTTGTAGAACCTGTATCACAATTCTTTTTGTAATAAGAATATGCAAGCTGGAGGATGCATAAATTAATCGCCTAAACGGCTTGGATGCAGGTGAGAGGTAGGTGAAGCTTTTCTTTCTGTTGGTCGCTGATAATTTGAACATACAAAATCCCTTTCCCAACATAACCTATATTAATCAATCGAGCAGTGCCGGCGTGCCAGTGAATGCTCCGCCAGGTGGCAAATCATGAATAAAGAGGAATATTTAAATTTGAATCTGAATTTTCAATATTGACGGAAGAAGGCAGTAAACTAAATCGTCATCTGTCCAAATTGTAATTGTTGTTACCACGAAAGCTGTGGGTGGTGAGTTAATGTAACCTCAAATGGAGGCTTCAGTTGCTGTCAAGTTGATCAAGGTGATTTATCAACAACCATTGACCTCTCTTCAGACCTCGAGGCTGACACATCAACTGAAAAAGTTGTGGAATTATCAACAGAGGATAACATGGCTGCAGCGAAATTTGCGAAACTCCTTAGAGAAGAACTTGGAAACTATATAAAGAAATGAAAGACAAATTTACTAGCAAAAGAAGACACTTTGATGAGAGAAATCAGAAACAACATCTACGTGATTGCTAAGAAGGTGAAAGATCTAATAACTGATGTGAAGAAATGTCAAAATGGTCTGAAATATATTTCAAGTAAAATGATGTCTATTCAAGAGGATAATGTCAAGCAATTGTCAAGATGTGATGCAATTGAGTCCAAACACAGAGATAATTCTTGACCATTCAAGATGGCAGAACTCTCACATGAGCTACTGTGTAGGAACAATTACTTACCTCACAACATCTCATTAAATAAGGATCAAACTCCTTTGCAATGTTAGGAGATTATGGACTTGAGAATAGAGCTGGCAAGGTGAATTGGACGACCCGAAAGCAACCATCAAATATAGGAAAGGTACACCGGAAAAACATCAGTGGCTGTCAAGCTTCTCAGCAGGAAATCTAGCACAAGTAACAGTATGCTATCCTAAAATTTACTATATAAGCATAGCAAGCCTTTTGCCAAAATTTGATTTGTTTCTACTGCACATCTATGAATACAAACCATCTAATTTAAGCACTGATAGAAACATGGTTATAACCAGACCTTTCGGATGAAATTATTTCATACAGAGGGCTATAATATGTTTTGTAGAGAGAGAACCAAAAGATGCAGGGTAGTAATTCTGATAATGTAACGAGGGATTCAATCGAAATACACTTACAGCTATCTCTCATTCAGATTTGCAAAAAGATTCTCAGGAATTGCTATGGCTGCAAATTAGGCTAAATCATTTGAGTTCATATGTTATATCGATCTCCTTTGCCATCACATAGAATTTCAGATGTAGATACTGCCCTTTTTGATACGTTTCACTAGAAGAACGATTTGGAAGACCTTACCATTATCGTGGGAGACTTCAATTTTCCAACGCTTCACTTTCTCCAGCTTAGCCAGGTTACATCCCGCTTGTAGAAAGAGAGTTTCTTAAGGTATAGGAAGATTCTTGTTTCTTTCTGCTGGTTACTGGTAGAACTAGGCATCAGGACAGATAGAGATCAGCAATGCTTGATCTAATTATCACAAATGACCAGTCAGCTTTATCGATTTCAGTCGAACAAAGTGCTGTCGGTAATAGTGTTTATGCTGCTCTGTGCAATGATATGCAAATCGAATTTTGGGATGCAGATTCCTCTAACCTGAACCGCAAGGTATGCAAATTGCGGGAACATGAAGAGGGACTTTCGAAAGCTCCTTCTCACTTTAGAACACATCTAGAAATTGGAAAGTAATTGGATGATATTTAGATCAGGAATGCCTTAGATGCTCACTCGTCTATTCAAAAAGAAATTCTGAACAAAAATAAACCATGGATTACTAAAAGGATACAACTGATATGAAAAAAGAAACAACTATGGACTAAATTTAAATCCACCAATTGTCTATCACAATACAGGAAATACAGTAGAGTACAAGAGTATTGCAACACATTATCAAATGAGATTTGTGTTCGCAGGACAAATTATGAACAAAATATTGCCAATACCAAGGGCAAACATATGTACTCCTACATCCTCAAACAGATTTTTTTTCCACAGTATCTATCCCGCATACCCTCCTCAAATATGAAGGGAAAATTGCTTCAGTTCCGTGTGATGTCACTGAGGTCTTTGTAGAAAGTTTTCAAAACTTCTACACATTGGAACCAAAGAATTCTCTCCCATCCACATTGTTGCCTCTTGCCGAGGAATCATGGAAAACTTACCTCACTATATAGAACCTACATTCTCCCGATAGTTGAATTTTGCACCACTATTTGGAATCCTTACTTTCTCAAAGACATAAATCTGCTGTGAAATGTACAAAGGAGAGCCACAGGTATCCCTTCAGCCCTCAAGAACATGACTTCTGATCAACTGACAAGAACCAGGCTTCTGACTCTGGCTGCTAAGCGACAACGTGGCGACGTGTGAAACATTCAAGATCTTGCACAGGCATTACAACTTCAATCTTAATAGCATTTTTCATCAATCTGAAAATTTTCAATTACGAGGTCATAGTATGAATCTTGTAGAATTTAGACATAATGTAATGCAGCACAAGAACTTCATAGGTAAGCGAGTTGTTGATGCCTGGAACATACTACCCCATAACATGGTATAGGCACTTAGTCTTTAGATGTTCAAAAGGTGCTCTCTTCAATGAGGAAGGACATGGACTTCATTGATATGCAGACTTTTCCTCCTTTTCAAGAATTATGTCAATTATTGTGATATTTACATTTACATGTGATATGAAACATTGTGAAATGTCAAAAATAATTAATTATGTTAACGTCGATTCGGGCCGCATCAGATCGCACTGTTGCCTGTATATTACCTTAAATAAATAAATAGAAATGCCACTTAAAGTATTAGGCTGGTCAAATTTTCCCGTTAAGGCAGGTTTCTGGCTTGTACAGGTTCTGGTTTAGACTGATTTTACTATATTATTATGAAATAATTGTAGCTGTAAAACTAGCTAGTAAACACATATCCCATAATTATACAACTATTCTACAAAATATAACTCATATCCCACAAATCATCTTATATCACAGTTATTCACTTGTCACATCGTCGCATCAAGTTATCCAAAACAAAACTAACACCATTACGTCATATCTCAGCTGTCATATCATCTGCTTCTTCATTTATTCCAATCCACAAACAATGATCCAAACTATTCCTGGGTAAATTGAAAACCTACTTGTGCTTGCAGGGAGAACATTTTAGACTTTTGGAAGGTCTCAACCATGCATAAGGCACTGTATTCTTTATTGATATCCTTCTCTTTGATATTTATATTTGTTTATTTTTCATTCAAATTCCCATTTTTATGTTGTTGTCTTACTTTCTCTAGGTCTCACATTCACTGTTAGTTGCAAAGGGATCTCGTAATGTTAGAATACACACCTTCCACTAGTGGGGGCTTAGGTCGAATTCGTGTGGAATTTGTGGTGAACAAAGTGAACTCTTGGTCGTGGGGAGCCATATACACCACAAGAAGAGACGCAAGTTTGCTATATATAGATTTTTTTTTTTACATATGTATGTACAGTTTATACAAGTCCTCACTCTGAAGCATGGAACTAAGTCGGTTCGCAATTTGACCTCTAATGTGCCCTGACACATACACCATCTGCTCTACAGTGATAGAGAACCACTCAGCCGGCCTGAACTCATCTGAGCACCATTTGCACACAGCATTCTGCACCAGCCTGAGCAAATAAAGTTTTTCAGTACTCCTGTGAGGAAACCAAGAAGAATTACCCACGAGTAGCTTTGTGGCACTCCTCTATAAAGGGCTGAACCACGTGACTTGATACGTCATCTGCTCCCACACATTTCCCTGGGTCTCTGTTTAAGCGACATTGGCTCAGCATGCGCGACACCCTAGCACCAGCTCCCAACTAGACACCCCATGGTCTGGTGTGGTCCACATTGTTCAGGTGTCTATATTTAGCTACCCTCATTCACATACGTTGCAAGTGCTTCTCTGAGCAGGAAACCAATCTCATGACCCTACACTGGTTATCTCAGGGTGCTCCCATTTCATCTGCCTAACATTCCATTACAGTTCCTTTTTCATCCACCTGATCGTTTTGTTACAAGGTCTACAATAATGTGCTACTTAGTTTTGTTTTTCTAAAATTATTTTCTATTCCACACTTCATGCTATTTTGAAACTTGATGCTCTAATGGGCAAAATTTTGTGATTTAGGAACATTCAAGACATTCAGGGCGAAGAGTTCAAACATCTACAAAATATTCTTTCTTTGGAAAAGAAATTTGAAGAAGTTACGGGAAAAATTCAGGAGACAAAAGAAGAGATATCATTGACGAGTGAGGACTTCGAACAGGAGAGAAAGAAATTATTTGAAAAGGTTAGTCATAGTCTCCTTATATTTTCTGGAAGGTTACCTAGTCAAATTCATGTGTCTGTGTTTCTCTCTCTTGCTCGCTCGCTCCCACTCTCTCATCTCCCTCCCTCACCCCCCTCCCTCTCTCCTCCTTGCTCTCTTTGCCTTTATTGTCTATATTTTGCAAAGGATTACAATTTTTGGTCTGAATTCTGTATAAATAAAAGAAAAACATTGATGAGACAAAAGTCGAATTCATGTTATTTCTGCTGAGGTAATTTTCCCTCATTAATCTCATTTATTTTTATCAGCAATTCTTTTAGTACTGAGATTAGGGATGCGACATCGAGGCCAATGTTATCATAAAATCATCAATGTATTTAACAACATTTTTTGTAGCAAATGTTTTGTATTCAATGTTTTTATGGGGTCAATATTTTTTAAATGAAAAAGTCCAAAATAAAATCCTGTTTTAATTTTCAGATAACCATCAATTAAATATTCCTCAGGTCAATAGACAAAGGGTAAAAAATAAGTTTCATTAATTATTCTGATGATTTTTTTACTATTTTGTCAGTTAAATTTCAATGATAATTAAGAAAATACATCACTTTCAAATTCAATCTTCCCTGGGTCATCTTGAGACGTTACTACTCCAGTTTTAAAAACATTGAAGTTTTGGGTTTTATTAACATCAATGATTTAATTTTGAACATCGATGTTCTGTTAGCAATGACGCCTCTCTAACCGAGATACTTTTGTACACTACACTAACAACCCACAATACAGATTATCAAGTTTTCTTGAGCTCTATAGGGAATGCAGATATTCAAATAATCTTCGACATTTTCTTGCTGAAATTAAAGTAAAATTGTAGGAAACAAGCAAATTTATATATGCAATAGACTTAATATTATGAAATATGAATATCATTACATGATGAGAATTAAATAACAGTGTGTGGATGGAACAATGTAGATTTTTGAAATCTGCATGATGGATCAATCAGATGGTGATATTTTATTTACATTATAATATTCATTTGTTGGTTTTTTGTACCCGTTTTAATTTGTTGAAAACTGATTTTGTATTTCAGGCTGCCGGTGTAAAAGCAGAACTGAAAGCAGCTATGTACCATGATCAGGACCAGATTTAATAAATTATATAATAACATTTGTGCATCTGCTTGGTGTTTTTTTTAATAAAGTCAAGATTTGTTGAAAAAATAAAATTAATTTTGTACTTAATTTGCCCGTGGAGATCAGTGATCACTTTCTTAAACTTATTTTTATACTTTAATCCTAATGAATATGTTTTGCGTAAGATCTGTGATCAATTTCAATTAAGTTGTCATACATACTGGAATGGAATTAAAAAATGTAGTTAATTACTGGTTTGTTTGTTGAAAAATATACAGACTACTCTAATACAAAGATTAATATCTAAACAAACTACTGTCTGTTGGTATGTAAGAATTATACTTTTGTTCATGTTCAAATTTGCATAGCTTTGTTACAAGATTTCTTAATAGCAAACTTGTTAATCAAAGTGCTTTTATTGTATTTGCGACAATACAAAGTAAACAAAGTGAGTTCAGCTATAATTGAAAAATACTAGTTCGTAGATAGGACTTATCTCTTCTGAAGCAGGAGAACCTCTGTCCTCTTGTGTCATTAGTAGCAGGTATGCACAAATTTATCCTTAAAGCTATGTCCAAATCCCGATAAACGTTCTATAAGAAATTATACCTTGGAAATTTCATAATTCTTCCCAATGGTAGATCAATCCGCACAGCACAGTGCTTTTAAAAGTAGCTGTACTCCAGTGAAATCCAAATCTTTTATTTATTTATTTATTTATTTATTTTGCAAAAGATAACCGCCAAAAAAAGTTTGTTTCCTTCTCATGGCATGCGCTAAGGAAGAAAACACATTTAAAAATGTAAGTGTTATCCATCTGGCACACGCCATAGTCTTTGAAGCACTTACTGATGAGCATATATATTTAAAACCAAGCAGATTGCCGTTCTCAAGGTGGAAGTAACGACGCACCCAACTTTGAACCTATGGAAAGGCTTAGTGAATGACACAGACTTAGCTTCTGAAAATGAAGAGGAACTAATAATATTTATTAAGAGTCAGGACATGACTGAAGTCCCTAATTCAACCCTGATTCTTACATTTGACCATCTGTCTCTCCCGGAAAGGATCAGTTGTGGTTACTACAACCCTCATGTGCGACACTTACAAATACTTCCCCCTGTTTTAAGTGTCAAAGGATTGGGCATACCCAACAACGATGTATGTTGCCCAGTGTGTGGGAAGTGGGGTGCATCAGTGGACGATCAACATCCCTGTGCTCATCTCCGCGCTGTGACAATTATGAAGGTAACCAGCCAGACAACTACAACCAGTGACCTTTCTCTGGGAAAGAGAGAGTCAGACGATAAGACACTGAAAAGGTTTCGTTTCCTGAAGCTCAACGCCGGCTCTAGGCTAGAAATAAAATAGACCAGTCACGATCCTTATCCACTACTTAAAACACCAAGTCTTTAGAGTTCATAGCAAGTTGTCAGACAATGTGCTCCTGCACTAGTAGCACACATCAGTTGTGAGGTGTCACCTTTAGACTTCCATGATGAGACGTCGTGCAACCAAGATGGAAAGGTGATAATAATAATAACGTTTAAAAAACTAGCCAAAAACCCCACCAGCCACAGGTTGCTTCTACTGAGCCTCCTAATGAAATAGACTCCGCTAAAATATTGCAGAGGTAACACATGTACGTTACTTTACTACACATTGCCAGACGACATTAAAGAATTAAAGTCTGTACACAAGTTTAAGTTAAAAGTAAAATACCTTCTGCTGCATAACTGTTCCAAACAATTAGAGACTATACGGATCATAAAAAAGAAAAATAATGTTTACTTTAACAATACAGTGTTATATAATGAATTAGTTAACATTTGTATTGTATATTTTTTTCAAAAAAGAACTTAATACGTTTGTAACAAATAATGTACTTCAACTTCTGGGTTAATGACCCCCATCTTCATCAGGTTTTTGTACAGTTTCCCTGGTAAGTTGAGCAAATATTGAGATGGTCCCTTGTTTTGCTTCTGGACGTAAATGTAGTTTCACTATGCGCACGTTTTGTTGAACTCTCCTTTTGCTGGTAGTAGTAGGAGTAGAGTTAAGGGTGAGTTACTGTTTTCTTAGCAATGAAGAAAAATCAAACCTGCAGTTCATTTACCGTTACAAATAAGTTTTCTATAACTCGGAAACGAAAATGTGTAGTTTTTTAAATGTTGCTAGTCTCGCGCTTTTTTAAATTTTATTTATAAATCTTTAACTTTTACTCGCCCTTCAACTATCTATAGTTAAAATGATGGGAAGTGATTCTGGAACTCAAGAAAACGTCCGCAGATGATCTTCTATACCGTATACGCCCGTACGTTATATACAGTTGTTACTGTTTTTGACTCAATAAATCTAAATGTAAAAGCTTTGGAATGTAAATCTTTGGCTTTTAATTATAGTTTGAGTTCGCCTAGACGGCATGTAATTCTTAATGAACAAAATACACCATGTTTTAAACATGGTTTTTACGAGGGTTGCCTTTTATATTTCAGGATTAGAGAACAAAAACTAATATTAATCATCGAAAATCACTTTATTGTTTTTCAAAATATTCCCCATGAAGATCTATTCACTTTTGCATGCGTTTGAGCCAATTGTCGAAGCACTTTTGCCACTCTGATTGAGGTATCTCCAAAACATGCATTCTGAATGCAGCAACCGCTTCTTCAGGTGTCAAAAAACGTTGACCTCTCAGTTTGTTTTTTACGTACGGGAATAAAAAGAAGTCATTCGGTGCCAAGTCAGGACTAAACGGCGGATGACTAATCAAATCGATGTTTTGTTTGCTCAAAAATGCAGTTGTTTGAGCCGATGTGTGAGAGCATTGTCGTGGTGAAGAGTGATCCGTCTTCGGCGGTTGGTTTTCCTGATTTTTTGGAAGACACCTGTAAAACAAATAGTTGTGTACCACTCAGAATTGACGTTGTTCTAGAGAACTGCATTGTTCTAGTGGTAAGGTTGCGACATGTCCAGTTTTTTCGAAAAAAACAGGCGACTATCTGTTTGGAAGTTCTTCGTGCGCGAACAACTTGGATTTTGCTCATCTTGAAACACCCATACAGTCGACTGATGTTTACTTTCGGGCTCATACGCGTGAATCCACGATTCATCACCTGTCACAATGTCATAGACATGTATCGAAGCACCGCGATCGTATTTTTTGAGCATTTCTTTCGAGCTATTGACACGAACCTTTTTTTGAGCAATTGACAAATTTTGTGGGGTCCAACACGAACAAATTTTTTTGACAGTCTTTATGTTCATGCTATATTGAATGTATGCTGTTCCCATTAATGCCTAAGGTTGTCTCAATCTCAAGATAGGTCACATGACAATCTTTCAATATCAGTTCACGCACAGCATCAATGGTTTTCGGAACAACTGATTTTGGACGACCTTCGCGAAATTCGTCTTGGAGTGAACTACGACCACGATTGAATTCACCATACCATCGATAAACACTGGTCCGTGATGGAGCTTCATCGCCAAAAAATTGAATTAATAATATGCAATAGTATAAACAAACCACCTCTAATGTAAATATTAACGACGTGAGAGACAAGCAAAAAAAAACATTAGTGTATTTGAAGAAATAGGGAAAAATTTCGTTTATGTCATCTTATAGAGTACATTTAATACTATTAATCCCAAAAGATAAAAAGAAACTAGTTGTGCTACAAATGGCACAGACTTTCCCGTATTAGTTTTGGTCTCAGCTAGCTTCTCTAACTTGCCACATACTCTTGCCAGCTGCCAACTATCACTGCCCAAAGTACATCGTTTTGACTGTTTCTTAACTTTTAGGTTTCTTAATTATAGAGCAAAATAGTATTTTGAGATTATTAAAGAACAGTAAAACCTTGCCCTAATTGTCAGTTTTATTTGAAACCTTTTATTTTTTAAGTGCGTTTAAGCGCTACTGTATTTTTGAAATTTGAAGCGCTTTTTGGCAGAAATTTTTTGAGTTTTTGAAAATTCAATTTGAAGTCATTTTAAGTCCTTTAACTCACAAATACAATAGTGTTTACAAATGTGTGCCAAATGTGCTTACCAACAGCGTGAGAAATCTTTCAAAAATTTATATTTATGTAATTTTTTAAGAAAAAACAAACAAACAAAATAATACACTAAAAATAACTTAATGTCATATTAAAGAGAGGAATATGCACTGTCCATTCAGAATGTTTGAAGAAAATATTTGGAGCCGCTTTTTGAGGAAATGACATTTGAGCGTTTCTGAAAATTCGAAGTTTCGAACTAGTTATCACTGAAAACGATAAAGTTTTTGAGAAACTTTATATGACATTTAAAGCACATGTACTCATAAATACAATATTGTGAACAAATTGCCATAATATGAATATTAACAACATGAGAGAGACAAGTCAAAAATATTACATTTTTGTAATATTTGAAAACCCAAAAGAATACAGCAATATGGCATTTATATCATTATAGAATGCATCATATCATTTATAGAATGCATTAAATAAATTTGTTTTTATATTGTGGTTTTAAAATTTGCAAATGTTGCTTGGACACTACTAATTGTGGACAATAAATTTTATATCAAGAAAAAACCTCATCTTCAATTTTGTAGTTGTGGGAAGAAATGAAAAAAATTCAAACTTTTGCAATTTTCAAAAATTCAAAGTTAATTGTGAAAATCCGACTTATGCCACCTTTGTGAGTGAATTCTATTTTTACATTAATAAAAAAAATTAAGTCGTTTTTGAGAAACTTATGAAACTGTCCAAATGTCTTCATATAGTGTCCCCAAATTTGAAAAATCTGGAAAGACAGGAGGACGAATGGATGGACGTGCAGACAAACAGACTTCTTGAAATAAAACACTTTTTCGATAGCAGGGGACCCCAAAATGTGTATTTCTGTATAAATCTCAAAATCGATTTTCCGCAGCATTACATAACTTTTCCTATACTACGTATGTTTCTCAGTATATATGTACGTGTACAGTAAATTAAAAAATCATGAGCCGTTTTTGAGAAAATTTTCTTTTTAGTATTTTTTTAAATATTGCACATATTGGATGTGATATTGCGTGAAAACTAATATTTTCAAGAAATGTGCAACCTAAAGGAAAACAAATAAAGGAGAACATCTCTTATTCAAGTTTTTTTGAGTTTTCGATAAGCTCCAAACTTTTGTTACAGATAGTGCCAAATGCACTGTTTAATATGAAATGAAGTTGATTTGGGGTTGTTTAATTTGACATGAAGTTGATCCTTTTGTTTTCTCAAAAATTACACAAATGTAAGTTTTCGAAATGTCTCATGCCATTAATAAATAGCATTTTCAGCAATTTGTAAACGATATTGCATTTCTGTGTTAAAGTGCATTAAAAGACTTCCATTGAAGTTTATTGAAAATGAAAATTTCCTGTGAAAAATAGATTCAAATTTTGTATTTACAATAAGGTTTAAATGCTATTTTCTTAAAATCGGCTGCAAACTTTTTAATGCAAATTGCCATTAAAGTTGGACAAAGTTTTACTTTTTTTTAAAATTCTTTTAGTAATGTTTCGACTCGACTATTAGTAAACCAAAAAATTGAGAAAAGTTCAAAAACATGTACTCTGGGTGGCCATAGATGGCAGCTGGTAAGAGTATGTGGCAAGTCCGAATAGATAGCCCAGAGCAAAAAAAAAACTAGTACGGGAAAATCTGTGCCATTCTGTAGCACCACTAGTTTTTAAACATAACTCCTTTTCAATTATTGATTTTTTACCCACTTTTTGTACAGTTAATGAAAGTATTTTTTTTTATAAAGTTTACTCAAACATTGAAGATAAAGTTACCATATTTGCTTTTAAAAAAAGGATTTTATTCATTTTTTTAAAGTCGGAATAGATGTGTTCATATTATCACCTTCTCCTCTATAAATAAAACTATAAATACTTTCTATCTTGCCAGAAACAGAACATTGCATTTTATTTAAAGAATTTATTAAGGTGCATTTTAAAATATTTATTCTACAGTTATGTATAAACATTTGTGATCTAAGTAAATAATAAACATTTTCAACATTATATGATTCACTGAGAAAAATTCATCGTTGAATTTAGTTTTGACCGTTCAAATAACAATGAGGATCCTCATCTAAGTTTTCAATTAATCTAATTAATAACATTCAATAATAATCAATTAAATAATTAACAAAATTGAAAAAAATGTATATATTTGCAGCACAATGAACTTAAAGTATTAATGTACACAAATATTTTTGTGTTTACAATAGCACCTATATTTGTGTCCTCTTCCCCTTCCCCCAATAAAAGATCTAAAATCCCTCCTTTGTCGAAGCATTCACTTTCACTTTCACAAAGCAAAAGCGAATTCTACAGTCTGGTACTGGATTTAGATGACAAGTAATTCCGAAAATATATGCGGATTACCAGGGTCCAATTTATGGGCATTCACGAGATTGTGGAATTGACCATTTACAAAAGTAAACCAGTTTTTGGAGGACTATTGGAACCAAAGAAAGGCTAGCCATTACTCTAAGGAAAATAATTATATTCTTAACTTCGTTGTTGAATATAAATACACTTTTTTAATATATTTTGTTTTTAACAATATATTTTCAGAGTCACGTGGTGAGTAAAAGAAATCCACTTGATTTAATTGTGACCTTCAAGATTAACACAATTATCTCTCAGCTATTTATCCACTGGGGTGTCATATAGGGCACAGTCGTTAGCTTTAGCATAGGAGAAAGAAATGTAGCCCAGGTTGTTTATGAGGTCTGTGATGCAC
This sequence comes from Gryllus bimaculatus, assembly GCA_017312745.1. Lineage (NCBI taxonomy): Eukaryota > Metazoa > Arthropoda > Insecta > Orthoptera > Gryllidae > Gryllus > Gryllus bimaculatus. The sequence goes on along the minus strand of BOPP01000053.1, from coordinate 1,537,610 downwards.
TGTGGACACATTACTTACCAAAGCCAGATAAACAGTTTGGTTTGCAGTAATACAGATTTTGAGCAGCTTTGGTAGTTTAATAATTGTGGTGGGGAAAAGATGGGAAACATTTGGTTGTATGAAAGCCCATGAAACGTGGATCCCAATTCTTTAATTATAAAAAAACAATTTTTGATAATTATATTTGCAGTTGTTGATGCTGACTATAAGTTTTCTGATGTGGACATTGACTCCTGTAGTAAATTTAGTGAAGGACATGTTTTTAATGAAAGCATGTTTTGAAAGACCTTGCGAAGTTATAATCTTGATCTTTCAGAACCATGCATATTAGAAGATAGTATCAAAAGTCTCCCTTAAGTGTTTGTAGGGGATGAGATGTTTCCACTGCCATAGATTTTAAAGAGACCATTTCCTAAGAACCAGTTGGAGAGCATTGGAAAGAAAATGTTTAACTATAGGCTCTCTAGAGTCAGTAGATAAGTAGAAAGTGTGTTTCGTATATTAGCAGCAAGATGGAGGGTGTACTTAAAACCTTTCAAATGTGATGTCGAAACAGTAGACAAAGTGAAAGCAAGTTTTACACAAATACATTAGAACTCAAAAGAACACCCGCGTAGTGTACAACAGGATTTGCTTAATTTTAGAGAAGAAATTTCGCAGAACCAAAAGACTAGTTCATGCCATTCAAACATGGTGGATAAATTGCTACAAAAAAAGCTTTTGAAATTTGGGAGATATACATGAAATACTTTTCCTCTCAAGGAAGTTTTCCCTTGCAAACGGATGCAATTAGGGAAGGTCATTTCTAAATGTTTCTTGTATTTTATCTTTTACATTGAACTTTTAAATTGTGTTATATTTCTGTTGTACATGTTCAGTATTATTGGCAATATTTTTCATAAAAGAATTGTTAAAAATGATTCATCAGGATAAATTGACTGATAACCTCTTCTCAGATACTTCACAATTTTATTATCCAAGATCTGAAATGTAGCTCTAGAATGCATGACTTTGGTGTTTTTCAGCTGACCCTCTGAGCTAATTGTAAACAAAAGACATTCTTTATATCAATAAACCATCTTTTAAATGTATGATTTCATAGTTATTACTGATAAATTGCATGCAACTTTAACGTATAGTGGAGAGGTGTTATCCTTAAGTTTCACTTTCTATTATGTTGAACAATATCTATTTTATCTGTAACTTCCAAGACCACCAAAACAAAAAACAAAAAATTATTAAAGGTTACCTTCTAAATATTCAAAGCTGTTTGCAACATTTACACTTATTTAAATATTAAAAGTATACTTACCATGCATTATTCTATCACACACACAAATTATTGCAGGGCTCACAAAACTACAGGATCGAGGAATAAACTTTTTCTATGAATCATTAATGAAACTAGTGGTACTGCAGAATGACACAGACTTTCTCATATTAGGTTTTTCATTGTCTTTGGTCTGGGCTAGCTACTCACACTTGCAACATACTCTTGCCAGCTGCCATCTATCACTACCCAAAGTACATATTTTTGAAATTTTTTTAATTTTCCTGTTTTCTAATAATAGAATGGAAATATTATTTTAAGAATATTAAAGAACAGTAAAAACTTGCCCTATATCATAATTTTCTTTGAAAATTTTCCAGCTGTTAGAAAGAGCTTAAGAGTTAGCTTAAGAAAATGGTGAAATGCAAAATTTGAAACTCTTTGCACAGAAAACTATTGTTTACAAAAACCTTTATATGAAGTCATTTCAAGCAATTTCAGTCACAAGTGCAATAGTGTTTACAAATTGCTGTAAATGTGCAAATTAATGCGTGAGAGATTTTGAAAAATTCATTTGTGTAATTTTAGGAAAAAACAAAAAAATCCCAAAATTAACTCTGTCATATAGTGCAATTAGCACTATCCGTTCGAAAATATTAAAGAAAAAATATGGAGTTGTTTTTGAGAAAATGGTGGTAGAACGTTTCTGAAAACTATTGAGTTATTAGAAACTATATCAGACATTATTTAAAGCACATTAATTCATAAATACATTAATATGAACAAATTGTCTCTAATGTAAATGTAAACGACATAAGAGACAAGTAAAAAAAATACATTTTTGCAATGACAGAGAAAACAAAAGGATAGTGCAATATGGTGTTTATGTCATAAAGTCCATCTTAATTTTGAGGAATGTTTTTCAAAATCTCAAATCTTCGACTCGAGCCAGATGGTCGGGGGGTTTCTTTAATTTAGAAAAAATCCTACCCATGGTTTGGCCGCTAGCGGTGTTAGATGGACGTTAAAAAATCACTTTTTCGGTATCATGGCCCAAAACTTGTCTTTCCGTTGAAGTCTCAAAATCGATTTTCCGCAGCATTACATATCTTTCCCTACTTACTCTGTATATACGTATGTATACAGGAAAGTAAAAATAATTCAGTATTTCCTCAAAAGCATTTATTTATTCACTTACACGAGAAAAATACAGACAATTGTCAGAAGCACTCTTCTAACTTCACCTGAACCTCTGCCTCTTGCACTGCAGAAAATAAATTTATTTTTATTTGCCTCTGGTAGGATTTAGGCACTGTTTTTCAAAGATAATCCAAATCATCATTTTCACTTCATCTCCAACCTACTTTGCCCTCTTTCTTTGTATCCTTTTTCCAAATTCTCCAAAATCGAGTCCATTTTCTCTCCCTATTTTATAGTATTTGAAACACATTTTACTTCAGTGCCAACACTGGAACAACATTTCTTCTTCTACGTCCACTTGCAGCAGGTACATTTTTGGCTCCTCTTGCAGGTTGTTATGCCTGTCTCCATTAGTAAATGAGGGCAAAAGGAAGGCCATCTGCTCTTCAAATTTCCCCCCCCTTTTTTTTTGTCCCACTTGCCCACATTGCGTTTCACGAGGATCTCAGTGGCAGTCTCGCCTTATTCTTCTTTGACATCTGAAAATACACATTGCATCATCACAAGATCATTTTTTTTAAACGATTTCGTTGTTTAATTTAATCGTTTATAAAATAATATCATGATAAACAACTACATCTCTGCATTAATTTATTTGCTGAGTGATGAACTGTGGATCAAATTTAATATTCTCTACTTTAATTAAAAATTGTTGTAGTATCAGATTCCACAATTGCCTGCCCCTTACGAATTTCAAATACATCACCCTGGGGGGGGGGGATTTAAAAAAATCTCTGTAGTAGTCAACAACAATGTCATATTAGTTCTAGAAGGATAGGTATGCGCGGCCGCCATATTTGGTCCGTTTGGCGGCAATCGCATATGCTAACACTCACAAAGACAGTGCCGTTTAACAGTTATTTTTTAATAAATATTTTAATTTTATTTATTATGAATCACGTTAAGAAGTTTTAAGTTCATATATTTGTTGTGTAAATGTGTTTGTGATAAATAAAAATGCATTCATAAAAAAGCATGATATTTATTAATTGTATATAAAAATATACAATTCCATGTTGTGTTGTTTCATGTTTGAAACGTCAATTGAACCATTTCTACACATATCTTTTATAGAAGATCAATTTCAATGTCAAAAACTTATTTTTCATTGTGCTTTACTCGTTTTTGAGTCATAATATGGTGCAATACAGCGATTTCTTTTACTGCTTCCCACATTAAAGCTAAATTTTCATCTACCAGAGAAAACACTTTTTCCATAGTGGCTAATAAATTTGCAGCTATTTCTTTCGTTTCTTCATTTAGCTTTTTTCTTTTCTTTTTTTTCTAAAAATTGTATAATTATATTAGATTTATTATTATTATGTATTTGTAACTATCAAATTATAAAATAAATACGTTATTTTAATCTTATATTAACCTTAAATTTTGCTATATTTTATAAATTACTATTTAATAAATATTTATTAACGTTAAAATATAATTTTAATATTAATCTTTCAATGTTTTCAATATTCTTAAAATATGCTTACTTTTTTTGTACGTAACGACTGCTTGTTGGATATTTCCGACATGCTGCAGTTGATTGATTGCTATAAATAATAATTAATATCTTAAAAATGTGTTAATGTATATATCACATATAACATCTATAATCAATTTATATATAAATATTTTATCAAAAATTATCTTTTATTTATAGTGTCAGTATTTTTCAAAATCTCAAAGACCCCAAACGTGGTATTCTGATACCAAACAATTTTATTACCAAAAATTACCCTATTTGCGTTGAAATCTCGAAATTGATATTCCGCAGTATTACATAACTTTCTCTTTATTACGTATATTAGTGCGTACGTACATATACAAGAAAATAACTAGTGGTGTTACAGAATGGCAAAGACTTTTCCGTATTACTTTTCTATTTCCTTTGCACGCTCCTAGCTATTCAGACTTGCCACATAACTCTTACCAGTTGCCATCTAACGCGGCCCACAGTACATTTTGCACAGTCGATTTGCTAAAAGTAGAACGGAATTTTGAGAATATTCAAGAACAGTAAAACATCGCTGTAAATGGAATTTTCTGTGCCAAAGTTTAGCTGTTTTTGAGGAGAAGGCGTTTAAGCGCTTCTGTAAATTCGAAATTTGAAGCTCTTTTTCACAGAAATTTTTTTGGGTTTTCGAAAAACTTCATTAAAAATCATTTGATGCACTTTAACTCATAAATACAATAGTGTTTACAAATTGCTGGAAATGTGCATATTAATGGGGTGCGAAATTTTTAAAAAAAACATTTGTGCATTAAAGTTTGAAAAAACGAAAATATACCCGAAAATAAACTTTACGTCATATTAAAGAGTGCAATTAGCACAATCCGTTTGAATAATTTGAAAAAAATTGGAGCCGCTTTTGAGAAAATGGCATTTGAGCGTTTCTGAAAATCCGGAAATTTGAGCTAGTTTTCACAGAATACGGTTGTTTTCGAGAAACTTTAAATGACATTATTTAAAGCAAATATTTACATAAATATAATGTGAACAAATCGCCGCTAGTGTAAATATTAACAACTTGAGAGACAAGTCAAACAATTGCATTTTTGTAATTTTTGATAATAAAAAATAGAACAACAAAAAACGAAAGAATGGCGTTTATGTCATCTTAGAGAGAGGGCTATCCAACTTAGAAGAACTTATTGGCCAGATATAAAATTATATATAAGCCGCGGCCCGCATCGTTTTAAGATGTTTTTCTCTAACTACTGAGATTTTACTTTACATATATATCTGTGTGTGTGTGAGAGAGATATGGCATGATCTCGTCTGATGTCTAAAGTAGTACTGGAGGTAATTGACAATTGACACAATGAATCGTGCAGGGTTGTCCGTAAACTCGCAAGGATACGAGGGAGAGGAGATCTCTTCTGGACAGCACGTTGCAAGGCATCCCAGATATGGTCAACAACGTTCGTGTCTGGGGGCTATTGGAAGTGTTTAAATGGAGAAGTGAGAGTGTTTCTGGAGGCACTCTGAAGCAATTCTAGACGTGTGGGCTGTCGTATTGTCCTGTTTGAAATTGCCTAAGTTGGTCGGGATGCCCAATGGATATGAATTGGTGCAGTTGATCAGATAGGATGCTTACGTACGTTTCACCTTGAGAGACGTATCAGGGGTCCCATATCACTCCAATTGCACACGCCCCACAGACCCTCTTCCATCATGAACTGTTGACGTTTATGGACTTCTATTGTGGAGGTAGCCGATATAATTGTGTATAATGCTATTGTATTGTAACATTATAAGTGTTATAATGCTTTGTATTGTTCGTCAAATCGTTTGAGCTTGCACTGTGAATTCCAAAAGGCGTCCACACCCCCCCTCCTTTACTGTCACAACATGGACCCATGCATGAAGAAAGATTTCCTAACCTGCGAGACTTTGGGCTGAGGATGACATCAATATTTGGCAGCACATACATTTGTTAAATAGTTTTTCAACTCTGAATTTTATTAAAAATAAAAATAGAAGAAGCCTCACTGGTTCTACTCTTAGTATCTTAATTACACTAGCTACAACGGAGCGGACATAACTTCGATGGTGAATGAAGCTGAACGCCCTCAATCTTCTCACTGAACATGCACAATTCATCCTATTTTTATTTAATTATGTTTTTTTTTCTTCTATTTTTGTCCACTAATCATTATGTTAAATAAAAGTCGTATAATATGTATGTGTATTATATATAATATACAATCTATAGTCTATCAGCTATCTCTACAATAAAACCTTCAGTAGACCACTAATGTCGAGAGTTATTTCACATTTATAATTACAGTTATGTAATTATAAAAATGCACAGCAGAATAACTAAAAAACGTGGCCGCATGCGGCCGCGAATCGCATATTGGAAAGTCGTGTTATAGAGACTTCTCTGAAGCTGGCTAGCCACCTATAGCGGACCACAAAAAACTACATGCCATCGTTTAAAAATAATTAATTACTCATTAATTATCATAATTTTAAATTAATTACGCCAGCCATTTTAAAAAAATCAAGGGTCAGCTAGCTTCAACCTGAAGGTCAGCTAGCTCCAACCTCAAAACCAAATACAACAGAAAATATCAGACAAATTTAACAATAATAAATAAATTAACTATTTAATTACTCCATTTTGCCGTTTTTACAAAACGTAATTGTTTAAAAAATTTTAAAATATCTACAAAAAAAAATTATGTAAGAAAGTGATGGAAAATTTTTTTAAACTACATTTTACCGGTCAAACCAAAAATTACTAACACCATATTGTTACTATCTCTTTATATTTATTGATAAATTAGCTCCAGAAATAATAAACTATGCAATTGTTTATTTAAACAGCGGCAAAACTTTACAAGGGCTAAAAGTGAAGTACATCAATAAAAACTAAAAAAAAACTCTCACTAAAAAACTTACCGGCGGAATCCAGAAATACTTCACAAGTACTTGACCGAGACATCCATTGAATTAATAACGGTGTTTAAATTAATTTACGTCGGCCAGTTGGTTTTAAAATCAGCCAAAGCTTCGTAAGTACATAACATATCACGCAAAAAAAAAAAAAAAAAAAAAAAAAAAATCTTAAAATTATCCTTTACTGGCGAACACAGACATTAACAACAATTATTTATTGCTACTCCTTTATATTTTTTGAATAAATGGCTCGCAAATTACATGAAACAGGCAATTGTTTATAAATAAGCGCTACCTTTTACACAGGCTATAAAGGTAACATTTAAGACAAAAAATTCACAGTAAATAAACTAATTGGCGAAATCCAGAAATACTTCACGTGTACTTGCACAAGGCGCCCATTGATTTAATAACAGGTTGTTTAAATTAATTACGCTTGCCAGTTGGTTTTAAAATCAGCCAACTCTTGCTCCAACATTGCATTCCACTAAAAAAAAATTAAAATTTCGTAAAATAACATTTTACCGGCAAACCAAAGAACTACATCTATTATTTTGTTACTACTCCTTTATATTTATTAAATAAATGGCTCCACTATTAATGACTGTGGGCAATTGTTTATAAACTAGCTAAACCTTCACACAGGTACCATATATTAGAAAAAAAAATACAGTAAATAAACTAACCGGCGGAATCCAGAAATACCTCACAAGTACTTGTACCATGGATTTAATAACAGGTTGTTTAAATTAATTACACTTGCCAGTTGTTTTTAAAATCGGCCAAAGCTTCGTAAGTACAGAACATATCACGGAAAAAAAATTAAAAATTCTTAAAATTACACTTTACCGGCAAACCACAGAATTACAACAATTATTTTGTTGCTACTCCTTTATATTTATTGAATAAATGACTCCAAAATTAATAACTGTAGGCAATTGTTTATTAAAAAAGCGTAAACCTTCACACAGGCTATACAGGTAACATATAAAAAAAAATACAGTAAATTAACTAACTGGTGAAATCAAGAATTCCTTCACAAGTACTTGCACAAGACACACATTGATTTAATAACAGGTTGTTTAAATTAATTACGTCGGCCAGCTGTTTTTAAAATCAGCCAAAATTTCCACTCCAACATTGCATTTCACTAACAAAATTTTTGAAATATTCGTAAAAATACTTTTTACCGGCGAACCATAGAATTACAACAATTATTTTGTTACTACTTCTTTATATTTATTGAATAATTAGCTACAGAATTAATAACTGTATGCATTTGTTTATAAAGAAGCCCAAAGCTTTAAACATGCTATACAGGTACAATATATAAGATAAAAAATTCACAGTAAATGAACTAACCGGCGAAATTCAAAAATAACATCACAAGTTCCTACACAAGACATCCATTGATTTAATAATACTTTGATTAAATTAATCACTCTGCCCAGATTTTTTTAAGTCTGTCAACGTTTCTCAGCAACATTGCATTCACTCACAAATTTTTTTTAAAAATCTTAAAGCTTCATTTTACAGGTGACCTACAGAAATACTAAACCAGTTTTGTTACAAATACTTAATGTTTATTGATGAAATGGCTCCAGAATTAAGTACTGTTTAAAATTGTTTATAATGAAGGTGAAATCCAAAAATTCATATTCCATCTTTTGCTAATCTTCCTTTCAATTAGGTATGTTTGCAAGTACTGATCTTTCAGATCTACCCCTCCTATGTATATATTGTAATCTAGAATGTACGCAGGTTTTTTAATTTCTTCTTTTTTATTTGTAATGACTGTTTCAAATTCATCCTCATGTTAGGTGCTTATCATAGAAACAACCATTTTACTCATTCTTTGCAACAATTTTCCTAGCTTTAAATTTTTTTTTTTTTCCAGAAATATTTTAGACTTTTTTTTCTATTTAAATGTTGTTTCTACACAATCTTTTTTTTTAAACATTGGGAGTTGTAGTAATTGGCCCTCAATGATGGGTGGTCCTTATTTAGCAAAGGCTGTATTAAATTTAAGACAATTTGTGTCGTTTTATTAATAGTATGTCTGACAGTAACAATGATTTAATATTATACGTAGAACATAGAAGACGCTGTATTGTAAATTAATTATTTCTATAAAAAACATCCACAAAGAAATAGAAACACTTTGATATTAAAATATCTGTATCAATATTAATATATAAGTATATTGACGGTGTCAATATACTTATTTAAAAGTATACCTACAATTTTATTGTTAATTCACATAAGTGTATATTTGTGAATCCACTCAGTCTTCAAGTAAACATTTCAATATAAAAACCACGAGGCTCATTTGGATTAAACCGCTCCTTCAACTCTCCTGGTACTAAAGAAACAGCAATATCAAACATTTAACATAAAACAAGTAGCATATGGTGGATTTCGATAACTTCCACGGTTTTAGTGATGTGGTCAAAATTCCAATAAATATACTTATAAATTGTGAAGTAATGATGCTGCAGCAGTTGTTAATAACCTGTATTTGTACAAGAAATTGTGGTAAAGTGAAATTTTAGGAATTTTAAATT
>BOPP01000053.1:1513535-1526011 GCA_017312745.1 Gryllus bimaculatus | reverse complement strand
ACCAAATTTCAAAACGACACAAAAACTTTCCAGTATTTTCCCTGATTTGAGCACCACTTGATTGGACTCTTCATAAGCCCTGAGACTCAAGGCGTGTATTCCGAAATGTTTGGACTCTCGTGTTTGACTTTCAAATAATAAGTAAAGCATGGAGCGGCAAGGCCAGCAAGAAATTCAAAGAGAATTTGAAAACATTGTTAAAGTCGAAGAGGTGAGTATTATTTTTTTATTATTATAAGTTAATCTGCAAAAATTATAATACGTTATTGATACGTTCCTGTTTATAGACTTATATTGACGGAGAAAAACGCGCGACGATCTTAATAAAAACTGAAGATAACCATCTTGTAAGTACATATTTTGAATATTTTCGAGATAATTATGAACAATCGATAAGATTGTGTCTGTTTCTGAGCAAAAACATACTTGATCGGAGTTATTGAGGTTATGTTCTTATAAGATATTTACAGTTAATTTTTCAGTATTATTGACCTCCGAAATTTGTGATAAGATAATGCATGTAGATTTTTGTAGAAATTATACTTATTTAGAAGACATTTGGGTGAGGTCTGTACTTGCTATGTCAGTAAAAATTATTTTTCCCACAATTCAATGAACTTGACAGTGGATTAGATTTTATTCAGCGCATATTTATTTTTTAAAAAATACAACTCTTGGATTTTCCTAATATTTGTGCACTTAATACACACTTTTTTAAGATAACTTTAACTTGCATCCCAATGTGAACTACTTTACAGGTTTAACAATCTAGGGATTTCACACATGCATTTTCCTTGTAACTCATAGCCCTTCCTTGTAACTCCCCATTTTCCTAGAAACGTGTGACCAAAAATAATAGGTCTTTCAGTAGATAGAATATTTCTTTCACATTCTTTGTTCAAGGCTTGTGCCTGGGACTATTTTGAGTGACTAGATATATAGGTCTATGTTACTTACAATTTTAAGTGAATTTTAGTTGTAAATGCTTAGTGTAATATGTTACACTGTCTATTTGTGCATTTTTGGCTGATTTTTCCCGTCTGTGCAAATTCATATAACTAGGTGCTTATTTTATTAAAATAGACATTTATCTCAAAAACATTTTATCTTCTCATAGAATCAATTTATTTATGAGCATTCATTGATGAAAAAGGGCTTGCCCCAGTTTGCGTTTTTTCCCTTCCTTTTTTTATACAATAAAATATTTGTGCAAATGTAGGATATTTCTTGATATCATATTTTTAAACTGGGCAGAAATGCAACAAGACATACAATGTTCTTCACTAAGGTGAATATTTACCTCATTTATTTCTCCCATGAAGTAAGGTAGATTATATTATGTTTGCACAAAAATATATATTTTCATTCCAAGCATGCTTCTTCCTGATGGTCACTCATTCTTTGTTTGCAAATCTACTTCGACTTTATCCCTCCATCTATTTCTTGGTCTTTCTGGTGCTGTCTACTGTCTATTCTAGCTGTATATGCAGTTTTTTGCACTCGTCTGTTGTCCTTTCTTTCAAAGTGACCCAATCAATGCATTCTTTGTAACTTTATGTACCTAACAATATATTCATGTTTCAAAATTTCATCAATTTCTCTAGTCTAATTCTCCATTGTCTACAGCTCCCTAAATTCCTCTTATAGCATTCCTCTCAAATGTTCTTTCAATCATAGCTGTCCTTGTCTCCGCATAGTGTTTCAATCATAGCTGTCCTTGTATCCGCACTATAGATTACCAGCCTAATCAAGGTCATATATTTTTAGCTTTGTTCTACGTGATAGTAGTCGTGATTTAATTAATTTTAGGTCAGCATAATGAGCTTTGTTTCCTTTCATAATTCTTCTGTTTATTTCCTTGTTCACTTTTTAAACTCCCATATGAGAAATGCAATTTCATGTAGAAATTTTAAATTTTATTTCAATGTAGTTCTCATTTGTTATGTAAATATTTCATTTAAGGGAAATTCAAAACTAAAAACTTGTAAATATATAAGTAGTTCCCATGGATAAGAAACATTTTTGAAGGAGAAATCAGTTGGTTTAAGTATTATTTTATAAATGTAATTGAATTTCTCCATTTATTGATGATAAATATATGTCTGAAAGATAATATTTTTATTTTAACTTAATACTGTATGACAAACTAGGTCACCATTGATTATTTTGTGGATATCATCAACTACATAAAATAAATGACTAAAAGTTCAATTTTGGCAGTAGTGTTAAACGTATTACTTTAGCAGTGTTCATATGACTGCAACATGCAAATCTGTGAATGCAACAAACGAAATAAAATATGTTTGTCAGACCGCATCAGCTAACACAGACCTTAATGTTACATAGTACATAATTAAGTGATTTGTTTACTTGAATTGAAATAAAATGAAAGTCAATAAGGCTGTTTGAAAAATTTTGAATGACACATCTGATAAAAGTGATTTTATTTTTCTTGTAGGAACCTTTCATACTAAAAAAAAAGTAATGTTTACCACTTAAGCTTTAATTAAATAACTACTATATATTTGATTAAAGTAAAAAAATGACTTTTATTATTTAATTGTGTTAAAGTATGGTTCAGAAATGTAGATAATGAGCATAAAGCAAACCAGAAGCATTGTAGTAGCTCAGATGAAGTTTCTAAGGGCAGTATTAGGAGCAACTAGAAGAGAACAAATTCGAAATGAAACAATTAGGAAAGAACTAAAAACCGGAAACTTAGAAGAAGAAATCAAAAATTACCAAAGGAAATGGAGAAAACATTTGAAAATAATTGACAAATAACATCTACGATGGAATTAAACTATATACCGAATGGCAAGAAGATAGAAGCAGACCACAAGAAGGCGGCACCAGCAGGAACACTTCACCACATGAAGGAATACTGCTTTACAACCCACTAACTGGACAAGAGCGCTGCTCCTAAACGAAGGGTGTTGATGATGTAATACATGGGGGAAAATATGTTTGTTGTATGAAAAAGTATGTTATGAAAAGTGGGCTTGTTATTTTTAAGCTCTGGAATCCATGCCTCTTCTTATATACTAACCTTTGTTCAATTATGAATAAAGGCAGCAAGTGTTTTGACTTTGGAGCTATGCCATCAGTAGTGTAGCTGCTGGTAGGGCCTCCCTTGCCGGACAGGTTGAGGAGAGGTCAGACAAAGAAGTACCCCAGGAAAAGTCCTCAACGGCAGTCCCAGCAAAGAAGACCTCTGCCCAAATAGCTGTAACCCATGTCTGGGGTAACAAGGACAAAGTCTTCAATGGGCAGAAAGAGCAGCCCTCCATGTGGGATTAGTACTACGCATGGTGGTTTGTGATCAAGCCCTAAGACAACAGCCCTGTCAGATCAAAATCCTGCGTAAGGCTGGTAACCATAACAGGAAAAATTGTTACTCGAAAGCATCAAGTGAAACAAGACAAGACTTTAAAAACTTTAGCAAAAATAAGGAAAAACGATAGGGAATCATGGATACAGTAATTTTAGGTATATGGAATATGAGAGGACTATCTAATAAAGAAACAGAATTGGGGAGATAGCTAAAAGCATGGAATGTAAATATTGCAGTTATTTTTGATACCAAAAAGAAGGGTAGAGGGACAAAAGACTGACTTCACATTAATATACAGTGGAGTAGATACCAATAACAGAGTGTGCAGTAGGGTTGCTTTATTAATGGATTCGAAACGGAAAAAGAAGCTCTTACACTATAGGTTTTACTGCGAAAGGATACTTGAAACACAATCCCAAATTCCAAAAGGACATCTAACTGTACTAGCCATGTGCACACCAAAAGAAGGCAGAACAGAGGACACTGATGCATTTTATGTAGCTCTTTTAAGGAATTTGGATAAATGTAACAAAAATTATCACATAACAATTGCGGGAGATCTAAATGCTTGAGAAGGGAAATAGATAATTCCAAATGTTTTTGAGTGCTTTGGAATATAAACTATCAATTAAAAGTGGACAAGAACTTTAAGAATTTGGTACTATTAATGACTTCAAGATAATGAGTACCTTCTTCAGGAAAAAGGAGACAAATAAATTTACCCGGAGTAATAGCACCACAAGATCGCTAATGATGATTTATGTTGTAATGAACAGAAAATTAGAACCTCAAATTAGAAATGCTTATGTTTACAGAGACTGTGATATATCATCTGATCACAACTTAGTAGCGTCAAAAACCTCAATTAGAGCCTGATGGAAGAAAATTATGACAAAACAGCATAAAAACGGGAAATCTATGAGCAGAGATATTTATTAAGTCCATGTCTTAAGAGAAGAAAGTATAAGAAATATCTATCAAACACATCTGTAACAGATAAACCAACTCATACCTTTACAAGGTGACATAACACAGAGTAGAGCAATATTGAAAATATTATAAACACTGCAGCATATGAAGCTATTGGTAAAAGGAGTAAACGTAGAAAAGGAAAAGGCCTGAAAATGTGGAACAATAAGATTGCTGATGCCATACGTGAAAGGAAAAATTCTTATCAAAAATTACTTCAGAAATCAACACAAGAGAGGAAAGAAACTACATAAAAAAAGGGGAATCACGCAAAGCAATTAATGGAAAAAGCTCACCAAGAATCGTGCGACTTTTTCATCAGCACAATTGAAAATGTTGGCTATGGTAGGTAGAATCTGGCTTACAAGATCATGAAACATTTAAAATCAGAGGAAAAGGACAGAGCAGAATTAAATGTAATAAAGAAAGATGATTGAATAAAATCTTATAGAGATCTCCTTAATGATAAAATAAAGAAATGAAGATATAAAACAGGGACTTAACATGTTTTCTATCAATGTAAAAATTACTAAATACAGATCACAGTGGGTACAGCTCTTAGGAAGAATGTCTCATGAAAGTATCCCCCTGTACAGACCAAGGGGAAGAAGCGACATTGGCCATTCACAACAGAGATGGTGTATAAAGGCAGAACAGGGAATCTCCCTAACCCATGAAGTGCTGAAGAAGAAGAAGAGAGTGTTTTTGGCAATTTTTATTAAAAATTTGTTCTTGTATACTAAAATATTTTTGTATTGACAACAGAGCTACTGATTTTATTTGTTAGAACTGGTGATGAAGTAACTAAACTCCCCACTTCTGCTTTCAGCAAACTAAGCTTTCAATAAAACAGCAAACAGAGTTCAATGCAGATAGTGAAGCCATATTTACTGTCCACAAGCAAAGCAAGGAAGCAAACCAGCATTAGTTCAAGGGATCAACGGAAAATGGCTGAAAAACCTGATTCAATTTATACGTCTATTTTAGAAAATAGTTGCCATATAACATTTAGAAGTGAAAAGACCAGTTAAGCTAGGACAGAAAGAGTCAAATGCAAATATCCGTACTGCATTCTTCAAATTTTTAAAATACAATGTTTAATTAATTATAATCCTTTAATTATTGGATATTTGTTAAATTTTGAATTTTTGGTGCAATCACTTTTCTGTGTTTATGCAAGCTGTGTGAAATATGGTATGATTGATAAGAAATCAGGGTCACTGTGAGATTTTTATGTTGCTGTGGGCATATTGTTTTAGAGCATCTTGTTTCACAGAAATATACATGTTTTCAATTAGTGTTATGCAGGCATTTAGGGGAATGAGCAGTGTAATGTTATAATAATTTAATGATAATAATTTATGATATGATTATGTTGCATTTTGGTGTAACCTGACAGTAGTATTTTGAAACATCTACGGTAACAGTGGACTGCAAGTCTGCACTTAGCTAAAAGAGGATATAAGCAAAGTAGTCTTGGTACAAAAGGAAATTGCAAAGAAAAGGCATGGGAATGTTATGAGTAATTTAATAAAAAAATTATATCAACACAAAAATAATATTTTAAGTATTAATGTATTAACTCTTAATGTATTAAGAGTGTTTCAAATATGTATCACATTCGTGAATTTCTGAACAAATAATTTTACTCAGATTGTATAAATAGAAAAAGAAAACTGCAGACAAAAATATAAACATTGCATTAATGAGGTTCCACTTTTACCCACTTTTTGAGTTTTCCTTTTTCTATTCTTTTATTGAAACAAAAAGAACAATGTAATGCCATTGCTTTTAGTTTCAATTTAGTTGACATGCTCATTGCTGATTACTCCCAAACAACTACACTAGTCAAAATCAAAATGAAAGAATAATTTAAAGCAAATGTTTTTAGAAGGGTTCTCATAACATGTGATTCCTAAGGTGAAAAATATTAATATTTTTTAATATATACATAAATTATATTAATGTATACAATTTTAATATTAATACATTTAACAAATCAAAGAGTCTAGTTTTAGATATAGAATTATAAGTAACACTTTGTTTCAGAAAACCTTATAAAACACAATATAACAAAGAAAATAAAAATAAAAGAACCTCGAACAAATCTTATGGAAATGAGGTTTCTGTCATATTGACTGAAAATTTAGTATGTGGTTTTTTAGATAATATTTATCAAACATTATGGCTCGTATGTGCTCTCAAAGCATATTCAAAAGAAACAACCAGTCTTTTCAATTATGACATTTTATTTTCTGATAAGTAACTGACTTTAAATGTACTGATATTGCATTGTGATAGTTCATATTTTAGATCAAATGATGAGATACAAGTTTCACTGATTACATGGATCCACGAGACGCTTTTGTTACTTAGTGCTAGACAACATCTCCTCTCTTCTCAGTCCATTATCTGAGAGGTAGTGAAGGAGAATAATAATGAGTGGAAGTACAGATGGAGTGGGAGAGGGTATAGATCAAGCACCTCAATAGTGAGAGGCAAGAGGACTTACGGTAATGATTCACCCCACCGTGTAACGTAAGGAGACCTACGGTGATCAAGTGCCTTAACCCGCAAGGGGGCTCACGGTAATGAAGCACAGTGACTCGTAGAATAAATAATTCATAAGTCTATACAAGTGAGGTTGTTTCATTTGAATATGCTTTCAGTGCTCATATCTACCTTTCTATCATCTGACAAATCGACATGATCTCTGTTTTAAAACATTCATTAGATCAAGAAGAACAACATTTTTTGCGTAACGGCCATAACGACTACTAATATTACTATGATCTATGGAACAACATACTAAATTTTCAGACAATTTGACCAAAACCTCATTTCCATAAGATTTGTGTGGTTATTTATTAAAAAGACAAATTAATTAAATAAAAAGCTATATACTGTTCATAAATTTTGGAAAAGCATCACTTGGTTTTCATCAAGCTGTTTCCAGTGACTCAATAAGATGCCTGATTTCTTCTACTGTTACATAAGGTTCTGCCCGTCAGCAAAGAGAAACAAAAATAGACTACAAGTAATAGTTAAAAATTAACAAAAAACAACTTTGAACATCTAGATTTTGTATACAGTGATTGAAAATTCATGTAAACAAACAATCTGAATAAGTTAAATGTTTGGAATAGTAAAAATATTTACATTAGTTGGCCGGGAACAGAAGAGCAGGAATGCTGCTGTCAGAACCTTTTATCTTCAAATCTTCTTTACGATTGATAACGAGAATACAAAGGATTGAAGATTCATGTGCTTGGTTTAGAATGTTGCCAAGTGAGAATACTGAAGCCCAAATACCTGTACTCCCTTTGAGAACAATAAAAGCACAAAGGCAGCAGTGAATGCTACTGTGTGCTTGCCAAAAGGTTACGGAGTAGTGAAGGATCTGGTGAGTTTTAGCCCACTCCACTCTTGAAATGCCAGAATTGATTTCAGTTGATTTTTTGATTTAATGAGGAATATTGTTTCTTTATTTAGTTCACATAAAATACTGATTTCTTTGTTCTAACAGTCAAATTTAAATACTGAAGTGCCGGAAATGGATGCTACATCACCATAAAACCATCAATGATTTTAAAGCTGGTTTAGAAACCATTAATGAGAATGTGGGAGGATTTTATTTCACATGATGGTCACATTATTAATTTTTAATTGAGACAACTAACAAAACAAAGTCAATAAATGATCAAGATTATTAACAAAACTTTTATTACTTGACTATTTAATACAACAGTAATACCAATGTCATTTATTGTCAAAAACTCAATTTTAATCTTTTTGTGCTCGTAGTCACATTCCCTTGTAAATTTTCATTTTATGGATATCTGAAAATATCCATATTATAGATATCTGATTTTTATTGTGGTTATACTTTTTTATTCAAAAATAAAATATCAACCAGGTAAAGACTTCGAAAACAAAACATCTCTGGAAAAAATAAAGAAAAAAACAACAGCTTCAATAAATCATTGTTAAATACATCATTGATTTTATAAAACCAAATAATCAAGGTTTTGAAAACTTCTACATTGATGTTGCAACTCTAGTGTGTGAATGTATACATACATGGTGCATTCTAAGAGTAACTCATCCCCATAACTTTTTTGATGTTCTTGGTATGCAAAGACCTTCTGTACTCAATATATGTAGTATACTTTCTACTTGCAGAGCATATATTATTTGTTGTTCTTGAGCAGTGTGCATGTTAGTTTTTGGAAAATCATTTTATGTGTTTTTTTCAAGCAGTATTTTGGCTGCTGCAGGCAACTAGCCTTATATTATTTTTGACAAGAATTATATTGATAACTTCATATATGTCTCAAGTGTTACAAAATACTGTGAATACTATAAAGAGTAAATAAATCTGTATGTCATTTGGAGGTCCATAATGAAGGTTAACATTTCTACATTTCTATTGAGAATGTTGTTTGGCAAAAGAGAAACAACAATTCTACAGCAGTATAAAAATGGAGAATTGTGTGCATCATTATTCACATTCAAAGTACATCATTTTCAAAATCAATTAAAAGCTATTTTTGTCAATTCAACTATTTTGGTATTGTGAAAAACATACTTAACAAAAGGCTGTGGAATTCTTTGTTTTGTGATTAGAATTTCTCTAAATAATATCGAAAATGTGGACATAGAAAGTATAATTAAAATTATCTCC
Organism: Gryllus bimaculatus; assembly: GCA_017312745.1. Taxonomy (NCBI): domain Eukaryota; kingdom Metazoa; phylum Arthropoda; class Insecta; order Orthoptera; family Gryllidae; genus Gryllus; species Gryllus bimaculatus. The sequence continues at coordinate 1,517,024 of BOPP01000053.1, read as the reverse complement.
AAAGATTACATTTTCATTTACAATTAACAACTCTTCTAGTAAATATGGTGCAGTTAGTACAGTTATTAGAAACACTACCTCTAGGCAGAGATGTTAAAAGAATCTGTATCTTGTATTTCATTTGCACATATACTTTCTTTAATTTTCAGGCAACACATTAGAAATTACAGCTTTTACACATTTGATTAACTTCTATGGGATGTATGTCTTATCTCAGTAAATATTCATTGTAAATATCATTTAACAGTAAGCTGTTCATTTCTGGAAGAAATCAATGAATTAAAAAGAATATTGTGTTCTTAATTGGTGTTCTTCACTGAAATGCACTATTACCTGTGATAGGAACACCTTACTTCAATATAAATTATACTTATTTCACGTTGCATCTCCAAGGCTTAGATAGTCTTTTTTCCCCCTCCCTTGATGTAAGGCACCCTCAAGCACACTTCTCTGTCTTAATTGTGAAAAAACAATCACTGTCAAAACTGTGACTTTCCATAGTCAAACTGTCTTGACTATGGAAAAAACAATCACTTCATACTGAATATGAAAATGTCTACTTCAGTGTATTTTCATTGAAAACATTCTTGACTGCAAATAATCACTCTGAAATCACTAATTATTTTTTAAAGCATGTCATACATGTACAGCATGTCCATAAAATGTAGCCAGTAAGAAGTGCAAAAATTGATGAAAGAAGGCAGGCAAAGATTTTTTGTATCTGCCAAAACATCAAAGAAGCACCAGAACCAATGAGAGACAGAATATCAAAGATTACAGTAAATAGGTTTTGTGTGATAGGACACAAAATTCAAATTCTCACATCACATGAAAATGTCATCCACATCACCAAAAAAATCCAGTAAACTGTTTTTAAATATATATTTTGAATTTCAGCATATTTATTTTGTAATGGAAAATAGGTTATATTCATTCCTAAAATATGTGGAAAATCAAGCTGACAGTGACTCTATCTTTGGCATAGCCGAAATTAATCAGTGATTAACAAATATTTATAAAATAATGAAGCTTTATAAAAACATTTGCAAAAAGGTAATGAAGATGCAGATGTAGATAATGTGAAACAAAGTAACAGATAATATTAAAGTAGTTTTAGCAAATAAATTAAATTGAAGAGAATGGTATTGTGATGTTTTTAAAGAGCTTCAGATAAAAATCTATTATGTTATGCAATGGTATATTGTAAAAGTAGGTATAAAAAGGACAGTGATGGATATAGTAATTCAGGAAGAGGGAATGGATAATGAAGGTCAAATTATTAATGATTGCCAAGGCAGAATGGTTTGAGAGAAATGTACATACAATTAAGGAAAAACTTGGATTCATATTTATTCCAAGGAAATTGAAATATGTGTTGAACATTTCTCTGAATTCACAGTAGTCATTGTAATGAGCTACAAGATATGTATTGTATAGTATCTAATGATTCTTCTATGAAATTAACTTTTCAGAGAACTGAACTCTCAATAAATTGTGTTGGAGCTTCAGAGAAAATTACAGTGTCAAGAGAAAGGAAAAAATTGATATATATTGATAATTAATTTGTCGAGGCAAGTGAAGAGAGGAAAAGATCAACATAAGTATGGATCAATCATTCCTTTCTCAGGAAGGGAGATGAACTACCTGAAAAAGCTACAGGAATACAATGTTATTAAATATAAACTTAATAAAAGAACAAATTATTGATTATGTTATAAAAAGAGTTACATGCAAAAGTTACATGTGCAGAAATGTAAAGGAACTGTGTCTTTATTATTTGGGAACAGAATAATACCAAGAAAATGTTCCTGATGCACAACATACGTTTCATAAACACGAATTGATGTGTGAATATGCAAGAATACTACGTCTCATTAATATTTGGACACGGGATGGAAAATGTCCTTTTACCCCCTCGCCATTCTTCTAGATAGCTCGATAAGCGCACCATCGCCTACTCAGGACAAACGAAACTATGCAGTCTGTTGCTGTAAATATTTCCACCTAGAATCATTTCTTGCAATGGGGCACAAGGGAAAGAACTCTACGTTCGAGCAGAGGCAGCTTGTGGTTTTCCACCACGCAAAGGCACGCTCCTGCAGAGAAATCACAAATCTTTTACTCCAGAGCAAGAGCACGGTGCACAAAATCATGTTTGAGAAAGAAGACAGAATTGAATCTACGCCGCAATAAGGGCTACGTAAGAAGGTCCACGAAAAAAAAAAGCAGCGTTCAATTTTGAGGTAAGTACGAGAAAATCCGAAGGTGAGTGCCGTCCAGCTGGCAATGGAGCTGCGCGAAGCGTCCGGGACATCTGTGCACCCCGAAACCGTGCGCCGAGTAATTATGAATGCGGGATAGCACGGCCGAGAGGCGAGAAAGAAAACCTATATCGGTGCTGGGAATAGAGCTACGCGACTTCAGTTTGCAAAGGAATATGTGATGAAATCAGAGTGGTGGCATGTAGTAATTTTTTTAGATGAGAAAAACTTTATTATTTTTGACAGTGACTAGGAAAATGATATGGCGCAAACTAAATACAGAATTTCGTTCTAAAAACGTAGTGCCAACTGCGAACCACTGAGGCGGACACAATTGTGCGGGGCTGCGTATCAGCTGCTGGCGTGAGGGAACAGCTGTTTATTAAAGACACAATAGACAAACATCAGTATCTCAACACACTGCAAGACACTGCATTTACACAATTCTGTTGACACACTGGGCATCAGGAACTGTTTAAATTTTATCAAGATAACAACCCAAAACACATCATATTTAGTGCGGGTATGATTGTTGTACAATTGTCTAATAGCGCTGGAAACACCACATCAGTCTTCTGACTTCAATCCGATCAAGAAGTTATGGCGTGAATCGGAATTTACAGTCAGGAGAATCCCAATTCGAAGTCCCATCTGCAAGCGAAAATCAAGGTAGAATGGGCACATATGCGACAACTGTACCTGAACAGTATTATTGGTTTAATGCTAAAGCGATTGCAGCAAGTCATTGACAACAATGGTTATGCTACAAAGTATTAATTTTCTTTTCGTTTCATTCATGCATATTTTATTTCATTTCACGTGTTCCAAAATAACTGTGAGTGACGAATCCAGACAATTTTCTTTTTTTAAATTTAATGCGTCAACTACATTCGGCATGTTTCTTTTGTTTATACTATTATCCGTTTGTAAATGAACAATTATGTTTCACTTTCTTGCTTATGGTTCTTTCCTGCAACCGTCAAAATATCGAAGAAATTACAATTTCTGGAGTATCTCTGGGAGTCCGAATATTAAAGTGAGCCAATGTATGTAGTGTTCATCACAGAATGACCCTGATGAAGCTGAAAGCAGGTGTTTTTGCAGAACCTCAGATTAGGAAATTAATGTGCGATCCTATTTTTTGAGAATGCAACTAGCCAAACAGAAAAACAAGCCTGGCATAGCTACAAAGATGTAAAACACTTCCAAACAGGAGTCTATAATCTAG